>JAWQUT010000130.1:1521881-1534554 GCA_033807755.1 Ellobium chinense | reverse complement strand
GAAACTGATACTTCCGTTGCTAGGAATCTCCGAAAGATCGCCCACAGAATAAAAGGACCGTTCCTTTTCGAGCATCCGCAAAGATCAAACGTAGCCAACGTAGCGTTGGTGAAAAGTGCTCAAACTACAAAATAGTCAACATGGGGATTAAAGAAGACAGGAAGAGGGTCGAGCGTCATGAAGGAGGATGCCATCAAACTTAAACTTGCGACCCCTGTGTGTAGTGGTGCGTAGGCGGTAAGCACCCATGATTTCATCTCCTATGTCAAATCGGAAGCAGCCTCACAGCCATTCAATGCGTCTATATCGACGTATAAATATAATGCTGTATTCCACATATATAAATTCTCAAAAAAGACTAGAATTATACTGAACGATTGTAGTGGTAGGCCTATATATTTCCGATACTGTCTTCAGAACTGATGTGAACTACGACCTTACTGGTCAACACGAACAAATGTTAGAGTAATCTTCCTCACGTGTATTTCAGTGCCACGTGCAAGTGAACAATACATGGGCGTCCGCCAAATCTTTGTTATGTTGTACGTTCGGTGACATGAACACGGGCTCAAATCAGTATACTCTTATAATGGTAGTGACGGGCCGAAGCCCGAAATTTCAGGTATCGAGATACTCAGCCTTCAAGCTGTAAATATTGAAAGTATCGATTCTATTTCAATTCTGATCTTTATTATCGGGTAGGAATTTCGATATCTTCGATACTTTTGATACTGCTAACTAGCTTTGCAATTATGAAATTGGTAGTAAAACGTATTTGATACTGAGGATCGGAAGGGATCGATCGAAATAGATTTCGATAGTTTCGACACGGTTTAGATTCAATACCACTGTAAGCTCTTTGGTAAAGCATCTTACAGGATGTTTCTCTGTTATTATGGGTTGGACGGGATTCAAAATTATTTTTGATGCGCTTCATAGTAGATCATTGTGCCAGGTTAGGTGGGGCACGGCATGAACGAGGAGAATTTGTAAGGGAATGTTGTAAAATTCTGTTTAGATCGGACAAACTGTATCGAAAGCATCTAAATGATATCGAAACTTCAGAGCTTTAATATCGATACTGATTCAAAGTTTCCTAATTATCGAAAGTATCGATATTGACACTGTCCACCCCTACATGAGGGCCATTAGCCATTACTTATGGCAGTTTTCACCATCACGACACGGTCAAGACCTTAACGCACGAATTTGTAATCCGTTGGTTTAATGCCGACCAAACAGTCTTGCGTCACGCTGCCAGATTAGCCTTGTATCACAATTTGTGGCCAAGAGTACAGATTTGGCGTGACTTCACCATCCTTCACCACCACAGAGACACTAGATGCCTATAATATATTTCTTTCTAAACGCATGCACCACTCAACAAACTAGGGAAACATGAATCGTACTTTAAGTATTTTTTTTTCTTTCTGGGCTGTCGAATTACAAGAGCAAGGAGTGTAATATTTAACATGATAGTTTGTGGTTGGGTCTACGTTCATAAACGTGACGATATATATACAATGTGACCTCGATTTACATAATTTTGATCTGGTTAAGGGGTCGCGGATGCAAAATCTCTGTAATTTGATAAATCTGATTCTCATAGACCGATTGTAATAAAATATAAAACAAACGACGACTATGATAATTACTAAAATCCCTCCAAATTGTGTTTGTGTTTTATCATTATTTTTTGATAAGTCTGAAAATGACAATGAAGATGTGTAACTTTATACCCATATTTTATAAATTCTGTCAAAGTAGTTTTAAGACTCTATTTTAACAGTACTGTAGAAATACCAATTTTAACAACGACTGTCAAAAATGTGGGTATTTATACTATAATACCAAGAGTTATACTGAAACCCGTTTCTCATATATCAAAATAAACACAACATTGAAAATACATTGAAAATTAAGCATTCTTAATTTCCGGAATCAAAAGCGTTCCCTTAAGAAAGCACTGAAACTTAAGTCTTCTTGACCCATAACGTCATATGCAACAATAATGAGATATGGCGAAAAGAGCGATAGCATGCACACAACAAAATCTGTTGACATGTAAAGACCAACATTCCTCATAAAATGGTTGGAATCTGAAGTTTTTGAGTACATGCATGAATCCAACGATGTCATCAAAACATGGGTAAAATTCCGGGCAAACGGATACCTTGACTGTACTCGCATTTGACCTACATTTGAAGGGTTTCATGGCAAAACGCGTTATCCACCAACATGAATTGTTAGCTTACTCTACATACTTCATGTAGCAGTAGGAGTATTTAGTATACATGTATATTTCCAATCCATAGAAGGACATTTGATCTATATTATTTAAGACTTAAATTTCGCCTTTCACATAAAAATATGCTTTGAATCTGGTCTGTTTTGCCACAACCCCCGAATGGTGTATAATGCGTTTTGCCATGAAGCCCTTCATTTATGAATCCCACTCTTTTTCTTCAGTATGGACGATCTGTACTCCATGTAATTGGCAAAACCTTTCCGCATGCATCTCCACAACAAAACAGCCCACAATCATGATCTATCTTACACTCTACGATAGCATAATGCACGTAATGTGTGGGCTGAATAAATATATTCAATTGAACCCAGTTAATTTTGCTCCACAGCAGAGATCTGCGACTGTCATTAACATCAATTTCGTCAGTGTTGATGCATGAAGTTCTATTCCAAAGAAATGGACGATTGGATGGGGACAAAAAAAAAAAAACAAAACCCAGCTCGCTCGCACCATTACCTTCATATCAACATGAACAGATTTAATTGCTCCTAATTTTATTACAACTTAGTTTAATATAAATTTTTGTGCTATCTCTCAGGACAGCACCGCTCTGGTAATGATACAGGTCATTAAGTCTTAGACTAGTCATTGAATCAGTGCTGTCATGAATGAAGGCCAGTTTTTTTTTTTATCTCTTACATCAGTTCTGATACTGCCTTTAGACCGTCACAAAATTCGGAATAAAACTGCGTCTTTGAGTGACTTTGTAAGCTATTACATAAACAGATGGACAACACCTATTAATCATTTATGATATCACTGCACATGTCCGCTACTAGTTCACGAGCCATGAGCAGATCCTATGGCGGTACTGCGAATGGAAGGAAGAATAAAACTTTACCGTCGATTTGCCAGCAAGCGTCTAAAGCCATGGCATTATCTTTCATAGTCATGTAATTTTCTTATGAAATTCTGTTCATAACTACTTAATTTTTTCCGACAACATTCAAGACGAACAAGTTAAAGTGCTGTAAACAGCACTGTTTCGTTTTTCGCGATCAATTGCCAGAAAAGCCTACCAGAAGATCAATTACTTAAAATCGTCGATTCTAGAGTGTTAAGTATAGACTTCAGAACCCGTGTATATGAGTTTGATGTGTTTAAAATATTCTATTAAACAATCTACGAATGACTATTACCTGTTACAACGAAGGCTTTTTGTGACGGGATACGCGGTAACTTTATTGGAGGCATGACGTAAGATCGCCAATCTGGCCACTTTGTCATACGGTGGGTATGAAGGACGCAGGAGTTGTTTCTCTCTCCTAACTTTCATGTTTTTCGTTTATTTATGTCCTATCTATAGAACCGTGCTGGAATTACAAGCAAAATTGCGTCTTTGAGTACATTTTGAGCTTTTGCACCAATCCTAATACTATATAAGCTTCAGAACAGGCTAAATATTCGGAACAAAATGACATCGAAAACTAGAATTTGTGAAAAATGATCTTATCCATCAATACGGACGATTTTAGTCTCGGCGAAAGACTTACATCACTTAAGCTCCCCGGTCTTCAAGTAATTCATTTCTCATCACTGAACAGACACATGCGAGAGCGGTGAAAAAAACCCCGATAAAATACATGTTCAGCCAAACATCGATTTAAAACGGAGAACTATTGATAGGCTTGTAGTTTTCATGAGTAAGAAGAGAATCGCCTTTCAGCAAAGACAAGTTTGCACTTCGAAAACAATAGTGTAAAACAATACTATTCTAATACCGCAGTTTTCTTCAGACTGTGTATCGGCTGCATTTTCCATTGGGCAAAAAAAAAAAAAGTCTTCCTTCAGAAAATACATCAGCTATCTGTTGCTAGATCTATCGTGAATGCGGAAAATAAGATGTGAAAAGTTTTCTTAAACATACAGAATTAACGAACTTGTAACTAGGAAAATCTCAATGCTATTGAGAAATGGTAGACCAAGTGAACATCTCACTGGTATCTTGAGTGATATTATGCATCAGCATTACACAAGTTTAACACGTTTATTAGGAATAAGCCAGACCACAATTGTGGTACATGGGGACAAAATACAATATACAACGGGATAGCACATGAACATTTAAAGGACTATAACTACAAAATTCACTCATATTCACAACGTATTGGTACATTCACATAATGAACAACGAACTCGTACATTTAACAATGAATATGTACCACTCACGTTCACTACACATTCCTTTTTTTTTTCATGTAATTACTTAATAGCTATATTTTTCGAAACTTTTGTAACACATTGTGTTCTATTGTGAATTTTGGAGCACATACCAAATTTAATGATAAATGCATTTAGCAACATGATAAAATAATACTCTTAATCATAATAACAAGTTTAACAAGTTTACTAATAACTCCCAGACCGAACTTCCGTAGAGCGTCTTTCCAAGTCCGCGATTTATAACTGGGCCGAGCTCCAGACTGGGCCGTTATACAACCACATGGAAAACTTTGAAATTCCTGGTATTCCCTTCCCCCAAACATTTTTTCTTTACACAAAATTACACTTTTCCACATGCGAGCCAAATTATGTGATAATTCAAGGAGATCGGGAAGCCTGCAGTTGACGGGTGAGAACGGACCACATTTTCCGCGGTGGCTATTAAAATTTCAAAGCGAAAAGGCACTATTTAATCCTTTAAGAGCGTTCCGATAGCAGCTTTTGAGCGTTTTCTCTAGAAAACGTGGTTTCTGTCGCTGGATCTAGCCAAGGTTATCTGGGTAAAGGCGTCTCGCATCTGTCTTCCTTGGTTGTTGTGGTAAAGTGTATTGCATTAACTGTTTCAAAAAGACCGTTAGGCATATCTGCCCGTGCGATGATTCCAGCCACCCAGGAGGTGACGCCTTCATGAAGCGTTGGCGCCGGGACTAGGGTTCATATATTTTGTGCCAAGGAGTGAAGTAATATTTAGGCCCCCCCNCCCCCCCAGCCCTGATACTCCCCATTCTCCAGTTCTTATTCAACCATATGATGTTCGCTTTCATCCTTTGTTCTTTCTTTTTTCTTTAACTTTAACAACGTACCTTCTGGCTCTCCCCCTCTTTCTCCTTTGCTCGTCCTCTTTTATGGTTACAGGCCTGTAATTGTACTTTCACTTCTGGGTCCTACAACTTAGGGGTTATATTTCATCTCCCCTTTTCCCTCTTTTGGGGTTATATTTCATCTCCCCTTTTCCCTCTTTTGGCATGCCCTGCTTCCAGTAACACGGGCTCCAGGGGGGAAATTTTGATATCATGGGAATCTGTGTCCATTTTACTTTATTTTGCCAGGCACTATTTAGTCCTGGGCTGGAGCTGCCAGGTCAAGGGTGTGCTCATGCGGAAGAGGAGGGGTTTGGCATTGACCAGTGAAAATTTTAGGCTCTGTTTACAAATAGCAACCAAGCTCAAAATTTCAATGGGCTTGCTAGGGTTGGGTAAGTCTTAAAATTTGGGCCACATAATGAGCTTCAATCTGGTATGGGTCTGGATGAAAGCTAAAACTTTGGGTTCAGAGGGCAGCTCAAAATGTTAATATAGCCCATAGAGGAAAAAAGGGTCCAATCCCATTACAGGTCTGTAACCTTAAATGTGCTGTTGTGTTTGGATCTCTTCTGGACCAATATGGCATTTCCTCGTCTCACAATTATATCGCACGTTACGGTCCAGATGTAAAATTCACAAATGATTCTAGATCTAGTTCGTAACATGCGATGTAATCTTTTCACTAGGAAATGACATATTATTATGCGCAGGCCTACCTTCATAAGATATCCGACATTCAAATTAAAAGTTTTATAATAACAACACTGAAGCCCTTATCCAGGGATGTGGGTATAATAATATATGCTCGCTAAAGCGCCATCTTTTGCAGCAAACAGATACAAAGGGGAAGGTGGCATGGCGGGATAAGAAATGGGCATAACACGACAGGGTTATCGACTATCTAGATTGGTATTTAAGAAAAAAATATTTATTCTCCCGGATTTTTCCGTGGCAATATTGTCTACGGTGATCTGTGTCCTCCCTTTCGCTCTATCTGCCTCTTTCCTGTGCAAGAAAACTCGGCGTCCTATTGAATATCAGTATCGAAAGCATTAGAAGCATCAAGGGTATCGAGAGTGTCAAAGAGCATATCCAAAACTAAGTATAAGAATAAAAATAGATCAGATACTTTCGATACATAGAGCTTGAAGACTAAGTATTGCGATGCTTAAAAATTCGGGTATCGACTCACAGAAACAGACGCCAATGTCGTTGTTACATCATTACCTACCATTATAACCTTCATAGTTATGTGTGTAATGGGGTTAGTCCATTAAAACTTGTTGCATTTTATTACGAGATTACTAGACTAGATCTACTTTAAGAGTAAAAAAAATCTATAAAATATTTCAGATTTGCGCATAACTGTTGCCAGGAGTCAATTATTTGAGATCTGTTTAAAGAAGCACTTAAAATCTCTTGGTTTCCAAGGTTTGGTTTGGAACCTATTGCAATCAATTTCTGAAGTGGAATCGAGAGTCGAATACTGTAATCGGAATCGGCCCATCTCTCCTCAGCAGACATAGAGAAAGACGGGAAACAATAAAAAGAGCAAAGAGAAAAAGTATGGGAGAAAGAGCAAAGACAGAGACAGACAGACNCACACACACACACACACACACACACACACACACACACACACACACACACACACACACACACACACACACACACAGACTTTCAAATAAAAGACAGTAAAAGGCACAGATAGTGATGGAAAGAGAAACAAGGCAATCGCAATTATGCCAAATATATATCAGACCACCGTCATAAAAATGTCTTCCTGGTACACGTTTCAAATTTCTCTTGCTATAAAACTTTCGGCCACATTTTCCCATTCCCATCGCTGTTATTATTTTGAGAAAATGAAGATTTAATGGGAAACACATAAATGTGAGGGAAAATTGCTTCCCACAAACTCGACACAAGGAGTCGTTCATTCCCAACAATCAATAATGTCAAGGATAAGTCTTGTCTTCTTTTTCTTCCCTTTCTATCATGCGGTTTCTTTACTTTGGTTAGTGTTTTGTTCTGTTCTGAGATTAACAAAAATTAAAAGAGCTGGAGCACTCGGTGGATCCTTCTCGTCAAGACGAAATTTATTTCATAACTTTCAGAACACGTTCCGTTCTCATTCTCCTCCCTTCTCATCTCCATCATCCTCCTTCAAATGTATTGTTTATGCAATTTTATAACTGTTTAACAAACACCACAACGACGAAGACGACGACCACCACCACCACCAGCAGCAGCAGCAGCAGCAGCAGCAGCAGCAGCAGCAGCAGCAGCAGCAGCAGCAGCAGCAGCAGCAGCAGCAGCAACAACAACAAAAACAACAACGACGACGACAACAACTACAACAACAAGTTCTGCTTATAAAGATTTGCCAAGAAAAGCTCGACATTTAGTTTAGGATTTATAACGTGTAGTATTTGAAATTTAACATGCTTTTTTGTTTTCTCTAGTGTATTAGCATTCATAGCAGAATATCAAAGCTCTTCCTCAAGAATTTCAGTACGGGTTCCGCCCTCTATATCTGTTTTTTTCCCCTATTATATTAAAAAAGACGCCGTTATTTTGATTTCCGAACTTCGCATAAGGCGGATCTTTTTTTGAATAGCTTATCATATGGTGTTCTAGCAGATGAGACTGCAAGATTTTTGTCATCTTTCCGATTTCTTTCCATCATTCCATAAAACATAATCCATCAATGCCTCGATTCATTTCCTATTTTTTAACCCCGATCTCCGCCTTCAGTTCCTGGGAAAAGTGTGTAAGGGCAATTAATATATATCTGATAACAGGAAATAACATCATCGACTTGAGTTTCCTCCCCTAATCATGGCGACACCTTCCGGACACGGGTTAGCATTCCTCTCCCAAATATCGGCCTTTCCTTCCATTGAATATTAGAGTTGCTATCTCCATACATCTTCAATCGATAGTTGATATCGAGACTGATTGCACAAGATAGTGTTCAATTCGGCAATATCCCTGGACTGTCCTACACAGTGCTTGGTTTAGGGTTAGGGACAGAAACAGAAGCATGATAGAAAAAGCATATAAGAGTTCCTATATAATAATAATGTCTAGAACTGTCCACAGGATGCTTTTTCTTCCCTAACCCTAGGCCTTACCCTGCCCTTAACCCGAAACCAAGCACTAGGTGAGACAGTATCGGAATATTGCCCTAACAAGGAGATTAAAAGTCAAAATATGGTTCTGCAAGGAGAAAAAGGACAGTCTGTGATGAGATTGAGATTGGTTTGATTTATAACAAGTCTTTTTTTTTTCAAAAGTAGATAAAAGTGAAATAAAGTGAACCAAAGCGGCAGTATCGACGATCTCGACTAAATCTACTTGCAGATATGAGTACTCGCGAAGAGATCAGTACCGAGAGTACTCGCTATCTATATCGACTAAGGCTATTGAATAACTTCTCCATAACCTGATCACATCTTTTCTTTCAAAGTCTGAGCTAAGATGTTCGCCACGCTTTCCCTGCCCTTTCATTTTTTTATTCCAGCCAAACTCACATTGTTTCATTAGCCACTATTTTTTCTCAAAATTTACAATTTCTTCAAAAGTTCAATGATCTCTTTCTCCCTCTGATGCCTTCTTTCTTTTTCTCTCTCATGAAAAATTCCACACGACTGAAATGTCTCATATGATCATGCTCATTGTAAGCTCATTTCTAGCTCTCTTTCTCCCTCACAAAAACAAATAACTACCCTTATCTGATGCAAAGGGTCGGATTTATCAACGGGCCTGAAGCTTTTCATGGACTCAAGCAGCTCCAGATCTCAATGACCCAAGCGGCTCTAGACTCTCAATGACCCAAGCGGCTCTAGACTCTCAATGACCCAAGCAGCTCCAGACTCTCAATGACCCAATGGACCTCGGCCTCTCAGTGACTTTTGGGCATAATTGCATTATTACGTTACAGAGGAGCCGTACATTTGTTGCCACAAGGCCCTGCACCATTATAACCCTTTCGCTACGCCATATTTTTCTAGTGCGGATGTTACCAATTTACTTCAAGCTCATTAGTCTGTACGTAAGAACTGTATAGGAAATAGGCTGTACAGCTGTGTCTGATACGACAGGCAAAATGATACTTCCACGATGTATCGGTACGTCTAAGAGTTATTAGTTATTAGTGACAAAGGCCTTAAAGGGTAAGGAAGCATACGGGACTTCATACATAGGGAAGGGATTAATCCAGTCCTGCTCATAATTTTATTATGATGCTTCCTCAACCCTTCTCCGGTAAAAGTTCTTTAGAAGTGCATTCTTCAAAGACAAAATAGGCTGTTTTTTTTTTCTAAGTTCACTATTCCCATCTGATATGTTCCTACTGTCTGTGTTAATCATTGTCTTCTAGGGGCTGCGTGATTTTCCGGATAACCATTCATTATATCTGACCTTCGTCTCTCACACAAGAGCATTCTTGTCCAGTGGTCTCTTTCTCCTAGACATTCATTCTCATCTAAGGCTCTCCTAATTAGACTAACTTCCTCCTCCTGCTTCTCTCTCTCTCTCTCTCTCGTTCTCTTTCTCTTTCTCTAATGAGTTCGACTACGGTGCCTGTCAAGTGGTCAGAAGATACGTGGAAAAAAAACCCAATGATGTCACTCAAGTTTAATGGTATCGGCTCATATTTCCAATGTTGTTCATATTAAAACGAAAAGTATATGTGATAATAATCAGAGAAAACTTTCCTGATATGGCCAAAGGCTTGGAAATAAGAACAATGCAGATAAAATGAGAGAAGGGAAGGAAAGATAGATGGGGACAGACAGAGAGAGAGAGAGAGAGAGAGAGAGAGAGAGAGAGAGAGAGGGACAGACAGATAGAGAGAGAGACAGAGAGAGAGGGAGAGAGAGAAAGAGTGGGTGAGTGAGTGAGTGAGTTGAGATAGAAGACAGTTGGAAAAAGAAATACTTTCACCAGGAGATGGGGGAACACGAAAGTGGGTAATTATTCTAACATTGCAGCAAAGAAAAAAAACAACCAGAACACTAATGGAAATATGACAGAACACAAATCAAAGAGTCCTCTTGAAACCCTGAATGGTCAGAACGGAGTCAAACTGAGGAATGAAAGGCGAAAACTGAGACAAATCGAGGAATGAGTGATCAAAACGGATTAAAATTAAGGAATGTATCGCAGAAATGAATTAAATTAAGGAGTAGTAGATGGCAATCATTTCAGTCAATGGTACATACAGTATTAATGAAATCTACCATTGACCATGCAGTGTACATTTAGCAAGGATAGAAAAGTAGCAAAACTAGAAGGGTAAACAACAAGCCTTATTATCACATTCGCCGTTGTTGTCTTTCCACTCTTCTAGGATTAACACGGCCAGCACCGTCATTATGACCTGTCATTTTCCATTAACATGGGTCAAACCCGTCAGATTTGGTACTGTGAAGTACACACCGCTGGCTGGCGCTGTGGGAGTTGAACCTCGGGACAAGCAGCAAAAACAATAACAAGGAAGATAATGGTATATTATTTAGTTCTGCCGTTATAAAGAGGGGAAAAGGCGGTAGGCGCCAGAATAGGTTGGTAGCGATTGACATTACCATCCCACCAAATATTTCCATTCTAAACTAAAATTTAAGAAATGCATAAAAATACCACGACAGCCTTGGAGAGTTAATGAACTATATCTCTTGATTATAAAAGGGAAACCGAATGCCAAAGATATACGTCAACACTCTTCTCGACAAAAGCCTATTAATGACGTAACATGGCTTCTTCATCTTCTTTTTTTTTTTTTGCTCGCACACTCTTATTTGACTACACGAAAAGACCTGTCATCCAGTTTACTGTATGTAATCTACAGCCCTCATCTTGCAGTTCCTATGATGGCTTGTGGAGTTTATCATCCAGGCCAATCTCTGTTGGCCAATATTTTCTTCTCAGTAGTTCCATATTCCTGCACCCTATGCGGAACATCTCCTGACATTTGATTTGAACCACCACAAGGGCATTCAAACGATCCCCTCGTTCTGCATTTGTAGTACACATGTTCATCTAGACAACTGTTTCCCTTCATTGAATTGACAGTGATTATTTCATGAGTGCTTGTCTTTCTGGTGGAAGGTACAAAGATAAAATTAACGTCTAAAACGCATGGCCAACATTCGTTTCACTCGCGTGTGAATGCTGCAAAGGTCCATTCAAAGCACGTTCCTGTCAGCTGCCCAAAACGCGAGTTGACCTCGTAAAGGATAATTAAGATAATTCGAGTGACCGAAATACGTAATGTTCCTAGCGAGATGGTGTAACTGGGTAGAACACATTCCTCACAGTGGCGACATTTAGATTATTTTACTGACGCAATAAATGGGGAAAATCCCCTAGGGTATCGTTAGCGAAACGTCTACGTAATGCAGTGGATGGATGGATGGATGGATGGATGGATGGATGGATGAATGAATGGATGGATGGACATTTTGATACACTACATGTTCTGAAAACGCGAGCTAATGAGGCAAGGAATAGATCGACAATAAATTATATTAGCAACCTTTAATGCAAGGCTGTCCAGATATATCGTGCGCCAGGAAATGTAAGGGAAAAAAATCACTCTCGTTGTAGAGGAAAAGCACAGAACCAAACTGGCAACACTCATAAATGAATTGGAACTCCGTGGCATAATCTCCAGAAAAGACCTTCTAAACCTGACGACTTAATGGAAAGACATGTGAAATGTTTCTCGCTGCAAGATCTATTTCGTGACATTATTGCCTCAATAAAGACTAGTTTCCTGAGGACTTAATGGTAAGACTTGAAGGCTCAAGACAGTTAAGACTTGAATTTACAACGCTTAAAAGACTGAGAAACTTTCGGCTTATGGTAAATTACGGTGACCCGAAAGTAGTATTGGGAATATATTCCCTATTTAGCCACTATTTCCTTTTGCTTCTTTCTTACGCTCCTTTTCACTTCTGCCAAGAAGGACATGATTTTCATCCCGTACGATAAAAGGTTCATTTTTTAGTTTATCCAAAGAAAAGAAGAGAGTAGACTAGAAAAGAAACCATTAAATTCATATGCGGATAGAAAAACAAGGGTGAATTCAGAAATCTGTCAAAAAGACTTCCCTAACAATGCCTACTTTATTATAAGATAAGATAAGCCATCAACTAGGTAATCTGCACGCCAGAAAGCGCGTATTCAGTACTTACACTTTTTAGTAAGTGGCCCTCTAATGTGTGTGTGTGTGTGTGTATGTGTGTGTGTATGTACATACGTGTGTGTGTGTGTGTGTATGTGTGTGTGTGTGTGTGTGTGTGTGTGTGTGTGTGTGTGTGTGTGTGTGTGT
>JAWQUT010000130.1:1499031-1513002 GCA_033807755.1 Ellobium chinense | reverse complement strand
ACACACACCCACACACACACACGCACACGCACACTCACAAAGTTTACTTAATTTCAAAGCCTAATAGTTTCACTCATTCAAATTTTGATGAAACTGAATTTTGGCACGCATTAACAGATGGATACTGTCTGCAAAATGCTGCAAAATTCAAACATCTAGAGGTGCTATGGTTATGTTACAGCTGATAAATTAAAAACGCATGTCTAACGATAGTATGCCTGGCCTGCGTCTGCGTCATTGGTCTCGCCACGTCATGTTTTGACACCCTTTTTTATTTACTGGGGCAATGTATGACAGCATATCAGATTTCATCGGTATAGGTGGTATAATTATGAAATGCATATGTGTTACATGAAAGTATCCCTTAGCGTTATTGTAATATTGATGATAATGAGGACAATACGCTCTTTGCGTATACTCTGGAATTTGCATAGCTTGCACTTTAGGGCACACGTACTCCAGTTCTATGTGATTATATGAGGTGGATAAATGACGCAGCATTTGAGAGGACGCCTTTGGGCACACTTTACAGTTCTGTCATAGTATAGTAGTGAGACACCGCAAATAATTCAGCTATTGTGCAGCAAAAATTAATGACGTGTCACCCTTGGGTTATGAATATCATAGTGCTTGACACAGCCATTTACGGTGACAAGTAGGGTACTTAAGTTAGCCACTGCACGCCCTATAAGGCTTATCTATTGTACTGGTTAACCTTCCTGGGCCCTAACCACTGCCTCGTATACAATGGATTGCGGGAGGCAGGGATGGGGAAGGGGAGGGAGAGGGAAAAACGACGATCAAGAAGCCCTTAGGTCAAAGGATAGTAAGCCTTGTTGAGATGGGGGACATAAAAAAATGCTGCCTCGGCGATATCAGGAAAAGAGACCGTCTTCATTTCATTGGAAGAGTGGCGCGGGGAGAAGTGTGGTATGTACAACTTTGATCGTGCCTTGAGGACTCCTGCAGGTCAGCCAGGTTTGCTTGACATAGTGTCAAAGACAGTTGAAATCTGTCAAAAACTGCAGCAGTGTCACTTGGAAGCCAAGAATCTTCACTGCTTTGAATGACTTTAGGGGAGGAAGAGGATTCAGTTATGCATTCAGGCTGATTAATCTGCACTACTGAAAAGGAAGCGGAAATGCTGCATTAACGATTTCAAGAAAGATAACCGTCCACATTTGTTTTTGAGGGAAGGGAGGGGAGGGGGTGATCGAAGAGGAAAGATTCCCTCTAAGACCACTTTAGGTCAGCCGGGACAGCCAGACATAATATTAAAGTCAGTTCACATCAGTCAAAACTGCAGTTATGGTGACGGACTCTTAATTGGATGAAAATAAGGTGTTATCATAATGCCTTAGGAGGACAGTACAAAAATGTGTCATTTGGACAGGTTATGCACAATGGGCCCTAGATCTGTGAACCTGCCTGCAAATTAGTTCGCATTTTCTCTTGATTTTGTAAACTAAACCTGAAGTTTGGGTCATTTACACCTTTGGATATTTCGGTTGGTAGCTCGAAATCGAAATGAAAGTGAAAGAACCTATAATATTTTAAACATCCTATTAAATAAGCTCATTGCATGTGGCAAACTATTAAAGAAGACTTAGCGATTGTGGAACTTCTTGTACGTGATCGTAGAGAAAGCAATTTATTGGCTCAAAGAAGCAAATCATGATTAGTCTTTTGTAACCTTATGCCACTTGGATGTCCAGAATGTTCACTACTGTCTGAAAATTGGGGGAAGAAAAGGAAGATTATTTTGCTAACCTAGTATAGTCATACCAGAACTGGGCAGGACTGACATCATAATGAGCTTAATAGCAAACTTGGACAAACTGATCTGAACTATAGCTATTTTGGGTACTTGAACTGATAATTAATTTCCTACCTAAATTTCAGTTCAGTTCACACCTACCTCGAAAACCATCACCGAATGCCTTCTAAACCTAAAGGGATCAGATTCGATCCGAAAACCACGCAATTTTCAAGCTAAACTTGATCTCCAGGGCTTTTTCCCTTTAGTGAACTGAACTCGATCTGAACAGACTTTTTGCTTGGTGAACTTGTTCAACCCTGGTCAACACCACAATAAAACAATCCGACTTGCACCAAAGAGGTTTTTGTGGAGTAGATATGGTTTAGAAAGCTTTCAGTTTCACTGCCCGACTGGTGACGCACACAATAATATCAGCTTTGCGTGTTGACATGAACATGGCCTAGTCGGGATGCCCGAACGAGGGGATTATGACATATTAATATTATGAGTGGGTTCAATGACTGGTCAGTATCGGATGCCCAGACATAGACTATAAACAGAGAAGCAAGGAATGTATGTTTGTGTGTGTATGTGTGTGTGTGTGTGTGTGTGTGTGTGTGTGTGTGTGTGAGAGAGAGAGAGAGAGAGAAAGAGGAAGAGAGAGAGAAGAGAGAGAAAGAGCAGGTGCGTGGAAAAGTGTGAGAGTGAGTGAGTGAATAAGTGAGTGAGTGAGTGAGTGAGAGTGAGTGATTGAGAGAGAGAGAGAGAGAGAGAGAGAGAGAGAGAGAGAGAGAATGAATGGTAGTCTAGTTTAAAAGAAGCAGACGCGATGAAAGACCAGGAAGGGGGAAGGGGAGGGGCTAAGTATTTCTGCCGTGGAAAAGACATGAGGGAGTGGGAGAGGGGATGAGGTGAGGGGGGGGGGGGAAGGACACATGTCCCAAAACAGCTCGGCAAGCCAAAGCCAGAAAAGACAGAAAAAGGTCTTCAGTAAGTGGTGAAATGCCTCAGATTGTGTGTGGTTTGTGGGGGGTGGGTTTGTAGGGCAATCGAGTAGCACAAGTTATAGAGTGGTAACAAACTGATGAAGACATCTGAAAGAATGAGTGACCTCTTAATTCAAAATAAAAATTGGTATGTGAGAGACGCACAGAGTGAAAGAGAGATTAAAACGGTTGGATACATGAAAGACAGACATCAAGGGAGCATGGGAAAGAGCGTAAAGGAAGAAAGAAGGGAACGGAATTTGGACTTTTATTACATTTGGTGATTCCAAATTGCATTCAGACTGAAAGAGACGTCCATTTATTTATGGCATCTAGACTATCCTTGGACCCATGAATTGGGCTCTGACGGCAAGTTGGCCCCTGCTGGCGCCAGTGCCGGACTGAACAATGGGGCCGCTTGTCCTTGGGCCAGCGTGGAGTGGAAAGGCAAATGCACAAAAGAAGAGAAAACCCCGAGGTAAGAAAAGCAAATTCCATCCCTCCCACACCCCCGGCGATCAAAACATATAACGTGAAAGTCAACGTTAACATGGCTTGCGGTCTTATACACATCTATCTATCTATCTATCTATCTATCTATCTATCTATCTTATCTATCTATCTATCTATCTATCTATCTATCTATCTATCTATCTATCTATGTGTCTGTCGGTCTGTCTGTCTGTCCTTCCGTCGGTCCGTTTGTCCTTACGTCCACGTAGTTCCAGTTTTGTCCATCCAGTCCATGGGTGGAAAAGACATGCAGCTAAGTCCCCATCAAGCTGTAATTTCCACTCAAGCAAACTGTTTTACTATTTGAACTGGATTTATGGAAATGAATTTGAATCCATCCATCCATCCATCCATCCATCCACACATCTGTCTGTCTGTCTGTCTGTCTGTCTGTCGCCAACATTATGTAAAGTACAGTATATAGGCCAAAGTGAAATTCGAGACAAGAAAAGGGAGAGAAAGGAGACATTTCAGAGAAATGACAAGCGAAGTCGGTGACCGATGAGTGATCGTGGGCGAAGGACAGAGCGTGGGAGGAGGGAAATTGTGAACTTCAACCAAATTTGTTAGTTCGTGAGGGAGAATGGATACTTAAGCTTGAAGGAGAGAAATGACCGAGAACACAGCAAGGAAACAGAGGACGAACGTTATGAGCGAATGGAGGAGAAAACAGAAGAAGAATGCGAACATCATGAAGAAATGGAAGAGAGAAACATGGAAGAACAAGAAGAAAAAGGCGAACATCATGAAGAAATGGAAGAGAGAAACATGTAAGAACAAGAAAAAAAAGGCGAACATCATGAAGAAATGGAAGAGGAAAACATGGAAGAAGACGGAGAAGAGGGCGAACATCATGAAGAAATGGGAAAGGAAAATAGATTATAAAGAACGAAATAAAAACCGGGATAAAAGAATGGAGAATGAAAGACGAACCGAAGGCAATATGAAAGAGAAGAAACGGAAAGGGAGATGGATGAAGAGGAAGCAGAAAAACAAAAGACATGAATATAGAAGGACGAAGAGAGCAAAGAAACGAGAAGATGAAAACAAGTAGATGATAAAAATCGGTGTATATGAAAAAGAGAAAAAAAAAATGAAGATAATAATTCCCTCCCTAGTACCATGACTGGAAAGGTGGTGAAACCTCATGTTCGTATTTGTCCATATTAAGGTGCGAGTTTTTCAGTTAGTATTATAAGGACGGACATGGGATGGGCTTCTGACCTGGGTCTGTCCAATATGCAGAGGCGAATAAATATCTTGGAAAGAAAAAAAAAAGATAATGAACAGATGAAGACGCAAAGAGAGACGAATCTAAACAAGAAGGAAAATCAAGACAGAGGAAAGTGAGGGAAGAGAGGAAGAGAATGAACGAAGATTAGAAGGAATAGAGGAAGAGGGCGGGGCAGGAGCCGGAGAAAGATGAAGATGATGAGAGCCTAGCTCGGAAAACCATGACAACGCGACAGCGCTGGAAGTAGAAGTGGACATCAATTAGAGTTAATCCCCCTCCATCTCACGCTTCGTCCTCGCATCTTTCCTGTGTTTCACCCTCAGCCCTTCGCTCGGGTGGCATATTTCCCGAGAACTCATTAGGATCACTTTTCAAGAACAGCAGGAAGAAATGGAGGAAGAGGGAGGAGAAAGGGGTGAGATGTCTACATGTACACCCATGAAACATGGGATGGAAGAGCGCAGGGTAGTGGAGGGAAGGAGAGGGTGAGCGCTTGAACACTCACTCACTCACTCACTCACTCACTCACTCACTCACTCACTCACTCACTCACTCCATCTCATCTCATCTCATCTCATCTAATCTCTTAAGCGGGTGTGTGACTGAGCGAATGAATACGTCAATGACCAAGCGAACTACTGAAAGGATGAAAAAGAATGACAAATAATTATAAAAATGGTATAACGAGAGAAAAATGTCCCATCCCCTCCATCCAATAGGACCCAGCTGCTGCCATGTGACTGATACATTACTAAAATAATGTATGAGTGTTGATGCCCCCTTTCCCTGTTTACAACCCCCAACATGACCCATACTTATCACACCCACAAAGTGCTTCTTTGCTACGCCGTTGGGAAAGGACAAAAGAGGAAAATGAGATAGAGAGATAGAAGAGGGTAATGAAAAATATAGAAGGAGATGAAGAAGAAGAGAAGAAAGAAGAAGAGCAGGAAGCATAATAAGAAGAAGAACAAGCAGAAAAAGAGGAGGAAAATGAAGAAGAAGAGGAAAGAAGTGGCAGAAGAAGATGAAGAGGAGGAAGAAGCAGAAGAAGAAAAGGAAAAGGAAGAAAAAGAAGAAGAAGATGGTGAAGAGGCAGAATAAGAAAAGGAAGACATAGAAAGAGGTGTGTACTCACCATCAAACTGACCAGGCGCGGGCTTGTGCTGGGTGAGGTAGGACCCCCCGTGGCTCGTGTGCTTGAAAAAGTACGGGCTGGGCACGAGAGGGCGCTGGATCGGGACCGTCTTCGGCCTGCTCGGATTAAGGGGGTCGGGAAACTCGGCAAGGATCTCAGCCTTGGCTGGATTGCGATAGCTTCTGAAAGAGAGAGAGCAACATGTGGCTGATTATGAGGCTAGGAGGACAGATCGACACATAGAATAAAATAAAAGAAAAACACTGAGGCTCTAATAATTGCCTCCTGGATATCGCAAACGTCATCATTAGCCTCAGACCCATATTCTCTGAACGCAGCGACTAGAATTTATGTAAAGACAGAGTGTGGTTGATTATGAGTAGTGTGAGAGGCTAAGATGGCAAGTCAACACACAGAATTAAAAATATCTACAGAGGCAGTAATAACTACGTTACGGATATCACGAAACCCCATCATTAGCCTCAGACCTACATTCTCAAAACGCAATGATTAGGACATAGTCTCCCAGCCCCTTTGTTATTTTGCGCTGGAGAAAAACAAAATGTGGGCTACGTTTGTTTGGTCCCTGCGGCAAAGAGGCCGTCCTTGTATTCTGTGGGCAGTCCTCACCACAGGATATGTTTTTGATTATTAGGTATGGATGGAAAGAGAGAGTGGGGACAAATGGATTGATTGGCTGAAGAACAAACAGAATAAGCATAATAATCTATGAGGAGAAAAGGAAGGAAAGGATGCAGCAGGGAGAGGTTGATAGAGAAAGCGAAGGATGGCAACAGTGAAGAAGGGTGCACACTTACTAAAGGCTGTTAAAAATGTGTTTTGACAAAACGGAAGAAAAAGCTCGGCAACATGACGGAAACCATCTACGGTTCAAAATTTGTTAGTGGAACTTCATATCACCCGCTTTGTGTCGGAGGCGGGTGTGGCAAGAATCAAAGGTAGTATGTATGCTCGTGAATGAGACAAAAATATAAGTATAGCAAACACTACCCCCAAAGTCAGTGCATTGTTTTCTGTCTCTTCCGCATTAGTCTCAACCATCTTGGCTTGCCTAGAGATTGATACTTCCTTTGCCAAGGAAGAAGTGTGGCTTCCCATTTTGTCAAATTGCAGGGACCAAACAAACGCAACCATGGGTCATATGAAGACAAAGAGGGAATTTGTATTCGTGATGTCAGTTACAGCGAGAAGGAGTGAGGATGATAAACCGATAAAATAAATGAAGATGGGCTAACAAAAGCCGAGGAAAGAATCGAATTTACTTTGACATGACTACTCTAGTCGTGAACAAAAGTGAGCAAAAGCGTGAATTACCAACGATTTTTATTAGCTCGATCGACCACACAGAAATTTCGTGTTATAAAACACTATACATCGGAGACTTAATCAATGTGTCTCCAATTTCCGTGCCCAGTGCGCACACGCGCGACAGAAAGAGAGAAAGGGAGATAGAGAGAGAAAGAGAGAGAGAGAGGGGGGATAAACAAGCACAATGGCAGTTAAAGTGAATGTAATTTATATGAAAGTGGAGTCAGCGAAGAGGAATGATTGCAACGAAGATGCAAGAGAGAGAGAGAAAAAGACAGAAAGGGGTAAAGCAGATTATTAGGTATGGATGGAGAGTGGGGACTAATGGATTGATTTGCTGAAGAACAAATAGACTAAGCATAATAATCTATGGAGAGAAAAGGAAGGAAAGGATGCAGCAGGGAGAGGTTGATAGAGAAAGTGAAGATGGCAACAGACCTGGCAGAGACAGAGATGGACCGACGACAGACTAACAGTAAAGGCAAGAGACAGAGGCAGGCAGACAATCAGAAAGACAAACAGGCAGGCTGGTAGACAGGCTGATAGGCAGGCAGAAAAACAGGCAGGCAGAAAGAAAACAGGCTGGTAACAGGATAGCTCGGACAGAGACAAACAGGCAGACAGACAGGCAGGCAGGAAGGCAGTCAGACAGATATATAGACAGACAGACAGACAGGCAGAGAGACAGGCAGGTAGGCAGGTAGGCAGGTAGGCAGGCAGGCAGGCAGGCAGGCAGACAACTGAGCAGACAAAAACAAAGAGAAAGAAGACACGGTCATACAAGCAAGCGGGATGAACACACATAAGGAGATAACAAGGCAATATATGTCGATCATCTTGAACTGCCCTAGACTGGCAAAGTGAAAAAGGGAAAGTCATTCAATCTCTTGTGGCTAGAACTCGTTGTCGCTGGAAAGATGGCTAATCTTGAACAAGAGAGACTGAGCTTTCCACAGAGACACTCGGCTTAGGATCCGATCATGTTCGGACAGATCACACAAGTAACAATAACAACATTGACCAGGAGAAAACAAAACCCACAGCTTTGAATCGACGCCAGTGCAGTGTTTGCATCCATGTCATGATCGCAGTGATCTTTTTGTCCGCCGTGCTTGATGCATAGCAGTAATGATGAAAGTATTATTGAGGTTTATCAGCCTCATATCCAGGCAATATCTGGCGGGCAATGCGCTAAACCTCGGGGACGGACGATGGCGGGTAATCCGCTAAATAAAGGATTAAATGCAGTGAAACTTCGTTAACGAATATTGCATGCCACTCTTCAAGAGAAATGCATATTTCTTACTGGGGTGACTTAATTTTGTGAAAGTGGAATTCATAGTTTAAAAAAGAAAGTTAATCTGCATTGAGATTCTCGTTGTTTTCTCCAGGCAGACGATCGCACGATTCGCTACTTAAATTTCAAAACCCCCTCTAAAAATGCACTGAACGCCTCCTTTTTCTTCTGCACTCCAAAACTTGCATTACTTGAGAAAAATCTAAAATCCCTCTAAGATTTACACGTCCTCTTAAATTTATGACAAGAGGGAAATGTCTCCCCCACTTCATATAGACTAACCCGGAAAAAATATGACAATTTCTTTTTCTTTTTTTTTTTTATAATTGTTTCGTAATTGTTAACCTTCTGCCAATTTAACATTCTTATGGAGAAAATTGATCCCTTAGCTTTTAAAAAGCGGAGCTTGATATCATGTCAATGACAAAAGCATGCAGCACAAAAACGTTTGACTGTCATTCTTTTTTTCTTTGCATGAAATTTTATCAGGCAGTAATTTCCTCTGTGGCATATTTTTGATAGATCTAGGTGTGATAGCGGGCAGTTGCAACTGGATCACATCTAGATCTATCTAGGGCAGACCCTGGAAAAAAAGAGATCTAGATGTGATCCTATTGCAACGCTCCGTTCTAAAAGAAAAAACAGACCGTAATAAACTTGTTAAAAACAACAGCCCTCTAAAATGTTTGATTATTCGGGCAGGCAATGCACTCTGGGGAATATTTACTGCAAAGCCAACCGGCGTTAATTCAAATTTATGGCGTCTGGACCTGAAACAGCATGAAATGTGGTATCGTCACACTTAGTGGGTCGCAGTAAATTCGTTAGCTTCGGCACTTTTCATTAAGTTCCACGGCACTGCCACCAAATGCCGGTAAAGGTCAGGGATCCAAACAACAAACAGATTCAGTTCATGGAATATAAAACTCCGGAAGACGACAAATGTTAAGCATTTGTATTCTCTTGATTGCTTTATGTTTTGGCATTTTTCTCCTGTCCCTCGAAAACTTTCAAAAACAGTCTTAACAATTATTATTTTTAATGTGATCATTTTTTTAAAAACAATACACCTGGAGAAAACCTGCTTTCAGTTCCTCCTTACTTGCTATTTACTTTGATATCATGTTCATGACATGAAGCGAATGCCGCTTCCTGTTTTGTCAGCCAATAAGAACTGGACGTGCCTCTCTCACCCGCCATTTATAAGTCCACATTATTTTATCCATGAAATTTAAACCGCGTATGCTGTTTCTTTCCCCTGACAGTTTCTGAGAAAACATCATAAGAATGTCGGCATTTCATTCTGCACGCGCCACCATTTCTCGGGCTGCAGGACGTCAAAAAGCGAGTTGCTAACATTTATCGCCTTATGACGTAACTCAGCACGGGTAATGGCAGCGCACAGAGGGTGAAAATCACCCCGACATTTCCGTGATGTTTTCTTAGAAATGGTTAGGCGAAAGAAAATGTTCGCGGTTTAAAGTTGTTAGTTGTTTTTTTTGTTTGTTTTTTAAGTATCGTGGATTTCAAGTCTGTGAAGCGAATAGCAATCCTTGCCCCTTTAAATAAAAGCCGCCCACGACCGTAAAAGTATCAGTGGACGATGGCAACAGATCAGATGCCGGCTTGTCTTCTAATCTGTCAGGTCCCTCCGCTTAATGAAGGCGACTTACTTTACTGAAGTAGTTAATAACAGACTTAACAGTGCACGGCCTGTCTAATGAGCACTAACGTGGGTAAAGTGTCGCCTCGTCCAATATACTGCATGTAATTAAGCTACCAATGTTGATCGACGTTAAGATAAAAATTGGTAGTCGAAGGCCCGAAACTGTCTGCCAGTGCACGAATTTAATTTATCACATGACTAGGGAAAGACTGAAACCCAAATAGCTGCTGTTGCAAGACAGGTGATATCATAGATTTTAATTTATTTGTATGGAATTCCAGAACAGCACATAGGTAGGCAGTTGACACACCCAGAAATCACGAGACAAAACTTTGTTCCTCTCCAGGCATTGAAAATAGTTGGCTGGAAGTTGTATAAAAACATGTTGTGCAGTTAGTAACTCCAAGCATTTAGCTTTATATTCTTTGTAATCTCTCAAGACGTGGCGGGGAACGGACGGAGGGACGGAGGGATGGAGGAACGGAGGACAGACAGACAGACAGATAGACAGACAGACAGACAGACAGACAGACAGACGGACGGACGGACGGACGAACGGACGGCCTAGAAAAAGCAAAGGTCAAAAACTAAAGACACTTTAAAAAGTTACTTGGAAATGGTCTATTACATTGCAACAAAGAGTGCTACATTTAGAATCCGCGTGTCACATTCATTGTGACAAGAAGCAATTTAGAGTCTCCAGGCACGTGCAGTTTGTATTGACCCAAAGAGCAGCCTCTGCTCGTTATGGAATAAATATCCAAGCATTTATGAGTGATTATGACAACTAAAAAGAGCAGATATTCTGAGGTGATCTTGGGAGGATGGTGGGGGNNNGGGGGGGGGGGGGTTGTACAGAGCTGTGACGTCGTCACTGACACCCCATTAGCCTCTACCCTTCCCCCTTGCAATTTTTTTTTCAGGCGAGCCTGTTCATCTTCCCCCAGTATCTTACACACAAACTGTCCAGTTCTTTTCTTCTCGTTACTGGCCAGCCCGGGGTATAAAAGTAGAGAAGAGGCATGATGGGACATTTCACAAATTTGAATCGATCGCTTGCTTCACCTCAGAGAGCTGGTTTTCCAAATTTTACGACCAAAGGACCTCATACTGCACCGAAACTTTGCAGATAACTGTCCTTCCGAACTTTCCGGTAAAGGAAATTGATATACTTCGTAAAAACATCTAACATTTGAAATGTGAAAGCAAATCCATTCCATCTGAGGTTTCTATTATTTATAGGCGGGGCTATAGCAATCGGATTGTGCAGCTTTAACGTTGTTCACTGCTTCACGGCCACCGCCCGTATTAACCCCATCTCCACCACTCGCCTCTCTTGCTCGGATTAGGGAAGAGGTGATTCCAGCCCTTTGGTGTCAGTTTTTCGCTAAAACACAGGAACTAATGTAATGAACCTCAAATGAAAGAAAAGTAGGGAGGGGGAAGGACGAGGTGACGGAAGTTATTTCTGGCACAGATCTGCATGGGGATAATTCATTCGGAATGTGAAGGCCTGCGCACACCCGGTGCAACTCTATCCATCGGTCTGCTCCTCAACCAATTGATGAGACACAATTAATTAAGTGATGAGAGAGCGAGGCAGGGGCGGGCAACCTCGTTGGTCAATAACACGATCAAGCGTTTAATGGATAGAAAATGCGTGACGTAAGCTCCCTATTTGCACCATGACCTCGAGGTTCTTTTTTTCCCTCCTTCTCCATTTTCTCTTTGTGCTCACCAATACTGCGTCATGGATGAGGTTTCCCAAGGTCTGTAATGCTCGGGAGCCGCACGTGCTCATCCTGAGAGGTACAACGTGGGCCTCGCGCTCACTGAAAACCACACTGAGGAAACACTGCCTTCCACTATGTGGATCAGAGGTTCTCAAACAGTCATTCTGACGGCAATGTTGCCGGATGTATACTCCATAGTTCAATTAACGTAATGCGTTAACTACAGTGTACGCTTTTGGGAGTTTCCCGTGGTTACCGCGGTGCATTAACTAACGTAAGGATTATGCATACGGCTACTGGTATACAACGCTGAAATTCGTGTTCATTTCCTCTTTTGACTTTTATAACGACTTCCCTGCCTTTGTATGTATAATACATTTTTATTATCATTACTATTATTATTATTATTATATTTATCATCACAATAATCATAATAATATGGACGATTTCTATCGCGCCTAACCCTCGAAAAGCTCAAGGTGCCTAACAGCGCAGAAACGTTCGGACACCCAAATTATATTACAAACATACAGGCGTGAATATAGACTCGCACACACATACTGTATATTATGGGATACAAAACTTCATACATAACAAGAAGGCAAACATTTCGAGTAGGAGATCCAGTATTCTCTCTAACAGATACTTTTTGAGTAGATGTGTTTTTAACGGGTTTAAATAAATTAAGCGCTGGTTGCATGTCGAATCTTGCTGACAACGAGTTCTAAATTAAAGGCCCAGACTTAAAACAAAGCAAAAATGCTCCAAGACATTTTCTTAAAATAGATCGAGGAATTAATAGTTGTTTCAAGTTCATGATCATAAATTTTTAGGTGGTTTATAAGGACAAAGTACGCCTGCTAAGTGTGCTGATGCATTTGATTCCTGGGATCGAAAACAGAGTGTCGCTACTTTATACTCAGTTCTCGTTTTTACAGGTAGCCCGTCTTAATACTCTAAGGAGAGGAGGGCTGTGATAGAATCTTGATGTTCTAAGAGTTAAACGTGCAGCGCTGTTATGAATCTTTTAAAATTTATTGAGCCTATCCTCGAGGAAACCTAACAAAAGTGAATCACAATGATCTAGTCGTGAGAGTACAAAAGCAGGGATAAGAGTTTAGATGAGAGTTTTAACAGCGTCTACCGAAGTGTTATTCATCCTGTTCTTCAGTGTAAGATGTTGGAGGTAACTGATTTACCCGAAATTTCATTCGTGTTTTGTTTTTTCCTCTTCTCCTTCTTTCATTCTCCTTCATCCTATCACCATTTAAAAATTGCAACGAATAAGGCTACACGCCAGAGTGGACGTTAAATAGCACTGCCTAAAACTGTCCCCAATTACCGTCACAGAGTTCATTAAATACCACCGACCAAAAACTGACTCGAATTATACAGACACCACCATAGAGAACGTTAAATATCAAAGTCTAAAACTGTCCCGAATAATAGCGATACCACCACAGAGGACGTGAATACCATCGCCTAAAACTGTCCTGAATTATAGAGATGCCACCACAGAGGACGTTAAACGCAACAGTCTAAAACTGTCCCGAATTATAGAGATTCCATCAGAGGACGTTGAATACCACTGTCTAAAACTGTCCCGATTTAGAGAGATACCATCATGAAGGTCGCTATATACCACCGCCTAAAACTGTCCCGAATTATTGAGATACCACCATGAAGAACGTTACATACCACCGCCCAAAAACTGTCCCGAATTATAGAGATACCACTAACCCATAAACTGCCCGAAATTATAGAGATACCGCCACAAAGAACGTTAAAATGCCACTACCTAAAAACTTCCACGAATACGGCTAAAATGCTGTAGGGGACGTCAAATATCATCGCCTGAAAAGTATTTCATCTAAAAGAATCTAACAGTAAAACAGAGCACGCATGTTCAGCACGGATGTTTTTACATGGAGGTCAAAAATTCAACGGGTCAAAAGGCCATTAGGTAACAACAGACATGCTAATAAAGTAAACGTTCACGGCCGTAATCGAATTATGTAAATTTGGCATCGATCAAGTTTACTCCTGTCTGGCAAAGTCAGCTGGGCTAAAAATGCATCATCGAACTGGAACCTATTTATTCAAGTTATAAAGAACGTTTGCCAGCGGTGATGAGATTACGGTAGAAGCCACGAGTCCAAGTATAGACCCGTTTGACACAAGGAAAGGGCGTTAAGTGTTTACATAACATGCTGCACGGAAGAGATGTGCAGTCTTAGCCCACAGCTAATCAACAATATGCACAAAACTAGGACCATAACTAACTGGATCAACGGTGTCGGTCTCCCTCTCCCACCC
>JAWQUT010000130.1:1420651-1454807 GCA_033807755.1 Ellobium chinense | reverse complement strand
GACAGCTGGGCCATGTGACAAGAACGTATTTGACGTAAGCTTATGGCCGCCAGGCGCGCAGTGATTGTAACAATTCGGACTTTGGATAATGTAATCCTATGGGTTGTCTGGGGCCAGCAGATGCGTCATATCATTATGACAGACACTTGAAAGACTGTTTTATTGGAATAATAGGGTACCGTATGATTTAATATGGTCTGTAGGACGGTGCAGTCTTCCTTTAAGCGTGTTCGATTGTAATACATAAAGATTGGAAAGAACACGTTCAGGTACCGCACCTTACGGAGTGTTTGATTTCCCAGCATCTTAATCCCTTCCATACTCCCCTTTTTTGTGATAAAACGCTGACAAAGTTAACGCTCATTCACTAACGGCGATATCGAGTTCGTCCGTACGGAGTCTTCTTCGTTTAGAAAAAAAAAACCAAACAAACTTGTTTGAAGTTTTATATGAGCTGATTAGACTGAAGAAAAAGCTATGAAACGTTTAGATTTGTTGGTCCATACAACCCCGTTATCCACTCCTCACACGTCTTAATACTGTCTTGTGTCGTACCTAAGTACTCTCTCTCTCTCTCTCTATCTATCTCTCTCTAACTGTAATAATCAAACCCCCGAGGCGAAAAATTCCCACTCGCCCACTCACAGAAGAGCAGTGCTTCAACGGCTTAGCCTTAAACTCTTAAAGCCAAAGCTAAGCACGGGCGATCCACAGTGATGAATCGATACCGACAGTGACTTTAAATTTTCCACAATTCGGCGTTTGCAACAAAATGCAGCAAGCGGTTGAAAGTCAGTTCCATACTCTTGTATCCATCCAAACTGTGTTCAGGGCTGGTAGGCAGTAAGCACAATGGTCATTTAAATCTCCCATGAACTGTCATGTTTTCACCTCCGGTTGGTTGGTTGGTTGTTGGTTGGTTGGTTGGTTGGTTGGCTGGTTCGTTGGTTCGTTGGTTGGTTCGTTGGCTGGCTGGCTGGTTGCTTGCTTGTTTGCTTGCTTGCTTCCATGTTTGCTTGCTTGCTTCGTTTATGATTGTATCGGACCGCTACCAGTCTATAGCCGAAAGGCGCCAGTTACTATCTTATCTTATATTCTGCCTTAAAAATGTCTTCGATGAATCCAGTTGCCCAACATTAAATGTCTAATTCCCAGACGTTCTTCGTCCATGGACTCCATAATATATTTAGAAGTCTCCGAAGAGGACAACCCGCTTTGGGGAACATAAATCGCCAACATCACCAAACACTACTACCCACAAAATGTGGTCAACGAATGGATTACGAACCATCTTTTTATTCAATGAATTACCTGTTGTGGGTAATAATTAATGCAAACATTTAGAACTCTGTTGACGTCACCAATATCGTCAACAGTAACACGTACATTGTCATGTACTGTAGAAAAAACACGACTTGTCTTTTATGACTATCACTCAATATCAACAATACAATCACCCATCATTATTACCAACGCTGTCACGGTTAATATAACATGGTCATCATCATCCCACGTGCCAACAACAATAAACCTATCACTGTTATTATCATCATCATCATCATCATTGTATAAAAGGCGAAACTTTAAAAAATCTACCTCAGTGCGTAAAAATTTAATGAAAAATGTGTAGTTGAAAGTTGATACACAAACTCAAACGTTTTATCTAAATCCCTAAAAATTTAATGAAAAATGTATAGTTGAATGTTGATACACAAACTCAAACGTTTTATCTAAATCCTTCATCGTCATCATCTTTATCATCATCATCATCATTGTAAAATAGACAGAACTGTTAAAATATTATTTCAATCCGATATGTATTAACTTTTAATGAAAAATGTATATGAGCTAAAATGTATAATAACCAACCAAACATTTCTCCAAAAGCCTTCTTCAGTACAAAGGAAATGGGTAAAATCATCATCATCATTGTAAATAAGCAACACTTTTTAAACACCCCTTCAATCCGACAACTTTAATGAAAAGTTAATAAACGCTAAAGGGTAAACAGTCTAAACGTTTTGGCAAAAGCCTTCTACTGTTGAAATAAAATGAATGAATGAAATCCTAGTGAACGCAGCCATACAAAGAAGCTGAAAAGTTTAAAACATTGTGTAGGTAGATGAACTACAAATCGGGTTTGGGTTAAATTTAGAGTGGAGGTCTTAAAAATAGCTGGTAATGATATGAATTAAGGGGAGATTACGTGAGAAAAAAAGGGTGAAAAATGTGCAGATTCACCAGAGGAAGTATAGAAAATGATTCATATCACAAGTGGAGGAGGAGGTGGTGGGTCAATGTTCAAAGAATGAAATAAATACTGTATCATGATCATCACCATCATCATCATTTAAGAATTTAAAAAATTTAGAACTCTAAAACAGACGTATAAGGGTAGATATTCACGGGTAAATAAAGTTAATTTAATAGCGCAAATTTTCGATCTAAAAAGATCTTTGTCAGGCATAAAAGGCAGACACACAATGAACTGGTAAAACTACTTATACTACACCATCATCATCATTATCATCATCTTCATCATCATGATGTAGGGCAACCTCGAACCCGGTGGAAATTCCTTGAAAACCCACAAAATCATTGTAATGCACTAAGCCCCTAACCCTCCCCCCCCCCNNNCCCCCAATTTTTTTCGAGTACACCCTGAACCAAACATCTCACATTCTACAAGTAGATGTTTGCTTATTTTCCGGTATTTATACTTCCTTAGAGAGGCTGTCCTATTTGGAGACTTCCAAACAACCCCAAAATAATTTCTCTGGATGAGAAACATCAGGGAAGACAGTTTTCTGAGACAAAATTAGAAAAATTATGAACGGATCCGGTGCCTGGAATTCCAGTTCGTCAGGTTCTGCTGTGTATATGTAATGAAATGACTACAGTAACAACAGAAAAAAAACCAACCAACAGGTTGCTCTACAGGACAACAAGGGCTAGGCAAGTTTACATAAAAGAAGTAAGTTCAGATCAAGTTCAGTTCATTAGGAGGGAAAAGCCCTAAGATCAAATTTACTTCAGTTCTATGAAAACTGAGTAGTTTTCAGATCAAATCAGTTTCCCCTCGGTTTCAGGAATCGGCATTCGGTTCTGGTTGCCGAGGTAGAAGTGAACTGAATCGAAATTTGGGGTAGAAAATTAAAATTCAGATTAAGTACCCAAAACAGCTATAGTTCAGATTCACATCACTTTGTCCAAAGAAGTATTAGGTTGGAGCAAGTTCACGTGAACCGAAGTTCACGAACTGCGTTCATATGATCTCAGTTCTGCCCAACCAGTTCAGACAACCTCAGTATCAAAATCTGTAATCATGAATGGCTTCTACTACTGCAGCTGTTGCGACGGTTTATTCATGGCCACAATTTATTCTGGACCCAGGCACCGAGTTGCCAGGTTTTTTTTTTCGAGCCGGAGCGAAATGGCATATGAAAATGAGCCAAAAATGATCCAAACCATGTCCAGAAAGCGCCTACTCTGGGGTCAAGATTTGACATAAGCAAAAAATGTACAAAGGACTATGTATTGGATATGTGGGTATTAGGATTATCAAATGCCATTCCACATACATCAGAGCAACATTATAAGAAAATACTGTTAAGCGGAGTCAGAGCTCATTGTTTGTTTGGATTGACTGGGCATTTATGACAGAGACCCGATCACTTGAAATATCAAACAGTTTGAAAGAAGTGTAGGTACCGGTACTTTTTGTACAGCAGATTTGTCAATTTTGATCTTAGGTCCGGTAGGGCCAAAAAAGAGCCAAAGAGCCAGTCACTTGTTTGAGAGCCAAGGACTCTTCCAAAAATCTAGTATCTGGCTCCGAAAGAGCCAAGTCTGGCAACCCTACCCTGGAGGCAAATGAAGCTAACCAGGCAGTGAATAAGCGAAATAGAAATGGCTACCCTCATCGAGGGGAAAGAACTTAAGGTCAATGCGTCAGCTTAGCGGCTTGCTTTTTGCCATAACATAATATTGATTATGGGCCTTGTACTTGTTGTCGCTTTATAACGTTTCCTTTTAAGTTCGAGTTTCACACGTCATCCTCTTTCCTTTACCCAGCCCAAGACATGAAATCTCCCTCAACTTCACGCACTCCCTCACGATCCATTCACCTGCCACATTTCCCTACTCCTAATTAGTCCTAATATTGTTTCACATGAAGTACATGTACTATGCTTTATATTATGTACTGGCTCTGCAGTGGCGGATCAAGAGATAAGCGAATGGGCCATGGCCCCCAGGGCCTAGGCCAATTTTTGGGGTTCTCAGACCGGAAAATATGTAATATTTATATGGAGAGAAAACTTGGGGAAGTAAGAAAGAGAGAGAGAGAGAGAGAGAGAGAGAGAGAGAGAGGCATAAAGCATGGGGAAGGGGTCGTATGTGTCTTCATTTCTATTACTTTTAAACCCGTTGCTATGACAAGGTTCCTCCAGAATTTTCATGTTATAAAATGCTGCTGTGGACTATAATGAGGAGGGACTTCGCACTTTTATCCGGCCCTGGATCCCATACACCCTTATCCAGGCGAAATAGAACTGACTATGTTCAACCTTGACACCCTATAGGCGAAGGATCATTATAATCAAACATTCACTGATTACCCTTCGAGGTGTTCTTAGCCGAACCGAAGCCTTCGTCGACGAAGGCCATGTTTCTTTTAACCCTTACCATGATGATGTTTGATGTATTAGGACCAATGTGGCCACCAGTGATAGACAACATGCGTTTATCATCAGGGGACATACGAATGTCATACGATGATCAGCAGAGACTGATACACACGATACCTTGCCACAGTTGCTGAATGGCTAGAGGTAAGGCCTATTCTCGCCTTGCCACTTTTTCAGAACTGGACTAAAACCCCTCGCAACAAAACACTCACACCGAGTGACAGTTCAAAGTCAGTGCTGATATGGGAGATAAAAGAGAGCCTGTCAGAAGCAAAATGTGGCGTGACCTAACCTAGAACCGAGAGAAATTGATGATTTCATTGAAGGCCAAAGCGTCCCCCATAATCAGGCGTTGACTTTGATTTCGAGTCAAATGAAAATGTCATGCCAGATAAAATCCGGCGCGCCGGAAGAAAATAAAAGTTGTGCAGACATGTTGTGCGGTGCTACCAATTTGACTATTATTAGCCAATCGTGGCCTTTTTTTTTTTTTTTTGGTAAGTCTCCCTCATGCCAACCACATATTTATGTTTACTCTATAAAAAGGCCAGTCTTCGCCCCTGCGTCAATGTACCCACCATTTTGTCAGAGAAAGTGAGTGAGTATGTCGGACCACTCATGAAGGAAAACTTAAGAGGACGTCTATCTAGTTCTTTCATGTCGTATGTCGCCATCCTTCGTCCTTCGTCGTTCCCTCCCTCCCCGCCATCCAATACCCCATCCCCCATCCTATTTCCAGCATATCTCTACATATCTCTTCTTCTTTTTCTGCGTTCCGAACAACTCGAATTCTAAATTTAAATCCCGATAAAAAGGGTTACATCAAGTGCGCTTCTAATCTTCAAGAATACTACAAAACTGGGCTGATGTGAAACTTCAACCCTTTTATCTTCCATCAGACGCGATCTCATTTGTTCCCAATGAACAACAACAAAAAAATATCACTGAAGTTAAAGTTTTCTGGGTTGGTAAGACACTTGGGTTCAAGGCAAAGTGGAATCGCGGATGGCTTTCAATTTTAAAATCGCAGATGACATTCTGAGTGGATTCCTAAATCCATTTCGGGCACGACATTTTGTTGGATTTTTTGCTTTGTTTTGTTTTTATTTTGGTGACATGGATACAGTCAAAGATGGAACACAGTCCGTAAAGAGTAGAATATCCTCTGGGAACTGGAAATGAGACAAAGGGAAGAGGTTGGGGAGTAGACTTGCGACAACAACTCTGCAGTGAGTCGTACGAAGAAAAACGGTTCTAAGCCCGAGGACAATTTTTTTTCGTTGAAGTTGTTTTCGGCATGCTAATCGGAGCACCTATGGACATATCCAGAGTACCTTAATAATGTCTCAAGCAATAAGAAGGCAAGATAAAAATATAAAATTCCACTTCGCTCCAAAGCCTACACCGTGGCCACCATAGCTATCTCCTTACCTCCATCCTCTCGTAACACAGTCACAAGCTTACATTTGCAATAAGATCGCTCTTGCGTCTAATTCTACTCCTCTTCCACCTCCCTTCCCACACATACACAGAGTAAACTGTTTTATTATCATTTCGCCTCTTCGGTTACGCAAACACATACACACATGCCCGCGCACACACTCACACGCGCGGACACACAGACCCACTTTTTTTTAGTTCCTTTCCCCAACTTCAAGAACACCGGCTACCTTGGCTTGTCGAGCACGTTAGCCTATTTGTTGATGCATATTTTCATGTTTTCAGTTACTGTATACTCATTCTTATAACCGTCACTTTATCTCTCCTGTCCCCCCTCCCGCCACATATCCACATCACTACCAGCCACATCTTCAAGATTCGTTCACTAGTTCGATGGCCAGCCCAATATCTCAGCTGCACCCGATGGCCGAAGGCACCCTTCAGATTGAAACACCAGACAGAGCGCAAGGCAAGAACGTCATGTTGATGCGGAATCACCACGGCCTGTGTAACATTTACAGAGTTAAAATATGCTGTTCAGATTATAAAGTCATTAAGAAGGGCAGCTCACTTTCACTCGCGAATCTCTGTCGTGATATTGTGATTTCGCATTTAATATAACGTTGCTTCCGATGACATTTTTCCCCGGGTAGAAAGAAGCTCTCTCTCTCTCTCTCTCTCTCTCTCCTTTTTTTTTCTGTTGTTCTCCATCGAAGGCCATGAAGACAACGAGACAGCGAGGACATCGCGAGCAAATTTTCCCTCAGGCGGCTCGTGGTAATGTGATGGGCTGCTCGGTCGACGGCCGGAAGTAAATCACATATCATCTTGTCAGCTCTGATGTTTCAGTTTCCCTTTCATCTCTCTCTTCCTTCATTAATAGCTAACCGAGAATAATCATCATCGTTATCATCATCATCATCATCATCATCATCAAGAAGAACAGGACTGTTATATGAAATTTATTGAAATGCAATAAGAAAATCCAGAAAGAACGCGAACATAAAATTAAAGGGAAGCGATTATAGCAAAACAACAACACAACTATTTTACAATCCGTGTATAATATGGGCCTGATGCACATATGGCTCAGTTATAACGGGTTGTTGTTGTTGTTGTTGTTGTTGTTGTTGTTGTTGTTGTTGTTGTTGTGTTAATATCCCAGATTGCAAAGACTGTTCGGCCTTGGCGGATGTATGCTTCGTAGTCAGTATCCTTTACTTTGTATTGATTTAACTCTCTTTCTCTCTCTGTCTTTCTCTCTCACTCTCTCTCTCTCTCTCTCACACACACACACACACACACACACACACACACACAGGCATAATCTCTTTCTCTGAGAGAGAAGGCATCTTTCACAATTTGGATTGTTTCAAAATTTAAGTGCAGACTATGAAGCGTTTGCTTTATCAATACATAGCAGGTAACAAAATGGCATGGCAAGTTTTTTATTTGCAGTTTTATGCCCGGTTTTTCACAAAATAAATTCTCCTTAAGACGTTAAACCACCTTTTTCTTATCACGAATAAGGTAATTCTCTTACTTTGAGGATGAGACAAGAGAAGGTCTTTAGAAAAGGATACCCCTGTCTGGCAAATGTTTCGGCCTTTTGACTTCCTAACAATCTAAAGGGTTTGGGCCACAGTTGGTTCATGATCTCAAGTGTCCTTCTGTTGACTTTTTTTCCCTCTTTCGAGAAGAATTTGACCTTGCAATCCCCAGTTTTTAACTTCTTCATGCATATTATATTTTGACGCACTCTCTGTTTCAGACCGGAACACCATTCGCGTTACGCTAATTTATGATGTCTGGTTAATACATCCGTGTGGTTCCTTCAAAAGTACGTATTACCAAAGAACACCTTTAATAATTTTCAGTGTCCTGATATTCAACGACGTTACCGGTAATCTCAGTATCTTCAGTCAAACTTACATTTGGGTATAAAACATATAGATCTACCACATACAATTATTTGTCACGTAATCTAGATGTACTTTGGTCACCTGTGCATTGGAAAATAGGTACCGATACAGACTTCCGTCTTTCAGCTTTGGCATTCTGTTACTCTGCAATTTGCAGCTACTACAGTCTTTAAAGCGTCTGCGTCGGCCCACAACAATATCAAATTTTTTTTTGTTGTTGTTTTGTTTTGGCATGCAATTTTCGCTATTGTCTTCTTGCCCCGTACCAGCGTTGCCCCATTCCTTCTCGCCAGGCTTCTATAACCGACCGCGTTTCTCATATCCGGCGATTGCCTATTCAGCGAATGCTATGATCTCTTCAGCTATGAAAATACAGTACAACCGTTATAGAGCCGGCCTACTAGCCTTTTTTTTTAGCCATTAGAGAGTCATAATTTGTACTCACCCACGGCTGTTGACCCTCAGATTTTCTTGCAAGAATTCTGCGAGATGTGTAACACGCTATGTGTTTTGCACCATTCACTTGGCCTATGTTCTTACTTAGGCACTTTGAACTACACGCACATAATGTGCATTTCGTTAATCACCAGTAAAGTCAAACACAAGATTCTACTGACTCTGTTTATTTCAATAAAATGGGAATCGTGTGCTATTTGTTTTCAAATGAGGGAGAGAGCAAAATGTTGTCAACTTACACTAATTTCATTCTGTTGGAAAATGTTACGCAATCATTAGTGTTTACTCCTAGATGTTTCTTGCGTGTGAACTATCTTCTTTCCCATCATTCTCTGCTGCAGGACTTTAAATTTGAAGTAGATGTAGCCTTCCTCGATTATTCCTGTAATGACTTCAAAAATGAAACGTCTCTTTCTGTCAGCCAGCAAAATATATTTCATAGATCAGTAGCAAGATTTTTATGACCTCTCAGTAACTTGAACTGTTTCTGTCGTAGTCATATCGAAGGTGTTCATCGCCAAGTGAAAGAAGAAAAAAAAACCATACATATTATTCAATTATAGTGAAACGAAATTTTCAAAATCCTTAGTATATTTTAGTGCACACATTTTTCTTTGGCAGCATTTTTGCTGAGGCCAAAAAGCTCACACAGCTCGATGATAAAATTTCACTGAAAACACTTAGATCTATAATCTCGACGCTAAAAAAATAAAACTGATTTTATTTTCCTGAAAAGACCATTGTCCCACATTATTTTCACATTCGCGTTGAGATTGTCCACATGATCGTGGCCCCTGAACTCACTTGTTTCTATTCTGACCACTAGGCTACTACTCGTTCCTGTCGGAAGTTCTCCTTGACTTTCCCGACCAAACGAAAATAGTCCATATCCATGCCACTTCTGGAATCGCATATCTAAGACTGGCCTACGACAACAAAGGCTGCAGCCTTCAGAGTGCATAATATTCAAGCCATCAGTTCATCTCTACGCGATGGTCTAGAATGCAAGCCTTGAGAGTCAAAGATCAAAGGCATTTGAAATACATATGACATGTCGATTGCATTATATATATATAATAAAGAACGAAAAAGACAAATAGTGAACATCTGGCATGAAATTAAAACCAGTACCATACATCTTCGGACTATGACAGAATTTCAGGCGAAATTTCAGATTTTTTTTTTTAAGGTGGAATAATATTTAGTAGTACATATTTATGGGTAAGATATAGTATAATGTTGTTTTATGTTATACAGTTTTGCCATTATTGTTCCCCTATAATAATTCGGAGGAATTTTTATTTTGGTCCTTGCCCTCACTACCCTTGCGATATCCACTTGTAGCTGTAGCGACCTCAAGTACAAAAACTCATGTCTAGCAGCAACGCGTGGAGTGCTGACATGATCGTTATCAGTGGTCTGATCTGCCGGTTTTTTGGGGTTTTTTTGTTTTGCTTCCTGTCACGTGGTATCCGGATAAAGCTATATAGAATCGATACTTCATTTTCTGAGAACTATGAAATAAAGGCAATTTGTGGTTACCACTGGTATCGATCATTCACGCCGATGATCGAAGCTAGGGCGACGATGGTAGTATCGACAAGGTCATCGGTCTATCATCTTCACATAATGAAACACAAACTGGGCTAAAGGACCACGGTTCGGACTAAGATCTCGCTGTCTGATCGATGGCGCGGATCGTCGTGTAAATTGTTTTAGCGAACGGTGATTATCGATGATGCGGCTGCGGAACGAGTTTCTACATGAGCTAAGACTATGCGTGAGAAGGGATAACACACGAACCAAACCACAATTGATTGTATGTTATCTCACAATTCTCAAAATTCTACAATACACTTCGTCAGTTTTCAGGGAAATCTCCCGGGTACATTTTTTCCTGCTGCGCGCTAGCCGCGGGCAAGAAGTATTCGCACCTTCTAGACCTTGGTGAGAAGTTTGGAATCTTTTGTATACACCGAAAGTGGGAGCTCAGCAAAATGACGGCCACCATCTACTGTTTCAAATTTGGTGGTGAAACTTTTTATCAACGGCTTTATGTAGGAGAGGGATGTGGCAAGAATCAAGGGTGGTATATGTGTGTGTAAATAATTGAGGCAAAGGTATATATGAAGACCACTCGCAAGTCAGCGCTCTCTTTAATGCTTCCGTATCAGCTGCAGTCGTACATGGCTTACTTGGAGACTAATACTTTGTTGCTTAGAATCTCCAGGGGACCAGCCCTTTCGCGCCGCAGCTAGGACCTACCAAATGTAGCCTTGTTCACAAAATTTTAGTGGGACTTGGAGACCCTTTGAAGTATCACAAACAAATCCCCACAAATTACAAAACAATGTTGTCTGTTTCGTTAAAATTTAGCTGCTGAGTGAAGCTCACATTTTGAGTTCTGTTCGAATCTCACTGTCGCAAGGTACGGACGACTAGCGCTTTAAGAACGAACTCCCTGCCTCTAAAAGCCCCACAAAATCTTCCCATGTAGACATCCTTTTATCTGACTAACAATCGTGGCGAATGATAGATACATATATTTTGGCTATCATCAGCAAGAAAGCACTACTCGTACTTGGTTTCTGGCAGCAACAGTCTCTATACCATACAGCACTGCTGCATATTACCCAAGCTGTCTGTCAGTAATCGAGTGGGTGAACAAACGAGAATCTTGACTGAGAAACGTGGGTGTTAATTTGTTTTGTAAATGGAACATGACTTATTTTCATCGACCTATTTAGGCAAATTATCTATCGGAAATATGAAACTTAATAAGCACACTGAACTTGCATTTTGTAGGTTTGTGCTCTTGACGTCGAATTCTGTTTATTCCCCGCGCAATTTTAATTCCAATTAAATAATTTCTATACATCAGTCACCCCTTATGTTTTCCTAACCTTGGTCTCCATTCTTAATGTCAACAATTACGGTTTCCATCAAATGTTAGGGATAAATTTATCCGTAGTCACTTCGAACCAAGTGCAAATCTACTGGACAGGTCAGTGAAGAATTTTGTAGTATCTATTAAAGGCCAAAATCACTGAAAATCTGGCCTCGCACCTTCTGTATGCATTCTAATGCGGAAAGAAACATGTCTTCGGGAAGAGCGCATCACGAGAGACACGTTCAGTCTATTTGCCCATAACGTATAAAGCCAATGCTGCTCGTAGAGGTTTTTTTTTCCCCAAGCGCGAGCTGGATTGTCCTGGTAAACAAATTTGTATTATTCCAGCACTGTATTACAGTCGAGTCTAGTCTTGAGAGCAGACTCTACGATCGGCGTCCAGATATCGCAGACATACCCTGATCCCCCGGTTACAGAATATCACTATCGCGTCAGGAATTACAACAATGCAACACAATCTGTCCCAGCGATCCCACTGGCTTCGCCCTTGGCTGTTTTAAGCAGATTCTACTAAAGTATAGTCGTATCCACCTAAGAATCCGGCCGTCGAGAGACAAAAGAATCAGTCTCACTATCGAGGCAACTAATCTTTCCTTTGGTTGTTTTTTAAAATAATTATTCCTATCAGTGTTAAACCTCTGTCTATGGAGATGCATCATTAGGGGCTGGTAGGACCAAACCGTATCTTATTCTTACCCTGTGCACCTCTTTAAAACTGTGACAGAAAAGCCCTGCATACAATGAATCAAGTACAATAATAACAATGTACAGAGCCATGTTGCACTTACTAGACCATTCTAAAAAAAAATTTCAACAGATACGCTAGCGGTTTTTCAAGTTTTTACTTGGATCTGCGCTACTTCAGTCTTATAAGAAACTATGTATAAAATTATGACGGTTGTTCTGAGAAGTGAACGAATATAATTATCGCGGTAGCATGTCTTTCCACGGCGGAGAACTTAAATAGCATCAATGTTTTGCGCTTTGCTATCATACACTGTTGACTACATAGTACAGAAGACAGGTATACTAGAGATGACCGCCATATTCATGTCATTATTTTAGGGTGTCCGTTTTTCATTTCTGGAAGGGACCTGGATAGTTCGAACCCACAGCTTTCGCAGTTCTTACAGCTTAATCATATCCGTTTGACCATGACGGCACGAAAGCGAACGCGATTCAAAAGATCTGTTTGGACCGTGGTAGACAGTTGATTCCAAGACCAGTTTCTGCTGTATCTGTCGATTTTAGACGAAACATTCTGCGCATAATTACTGTTTCAAACATGCTATTTGCATTCAACAAGAATCCTCCCACAATGCATAGTGTTGTCTCTGTTGGGGGCTTTTCCCACACAATATTGAGAACCGCTGTGTAATATGTCACAAATATAGAGACAACCTTGGAGCACTCACTCAAGTGGATAATTATTGGTTGATAACAGCGAGAGACAAAAAGAAAAATCCTTCTGTGAATAATCAATGATCATGAAATAGAGATAGAGGAGTTTGAGAAGATCAGGGGCTGGATAAGTTTCAGAATGGAAAAGCAATTAATGAAAACCCATTCTGAGCTCTTGAATATCTCGATGTGATCTAGATGTAATCCACGGATTTGTTGTAAGATTAGATGGTGGGAGAATAAATAAGAGGAGTGTCTCGAAGGGAGTGGGTTCAAAATCGTGATGATAAGGTGATCCAGTTTTTTATGCCAGGTCAAGTAACGCCAGATCGTTAATTAATTTGATCCCAATGAACGCAAAGAAAGCCTAATAACGATGTAAAAATTATGTACATGTTACATATAAACAGAATATTTCAGCTACCGTAGGTGAAAAAATTGGATGTCAGGCCTCAGCACGAACAAGGCATTTGTATGGCTTCATTTACTCATTACTCAGAAAACCTACAACAAGGATAAAAGGCTACAGTTAAAGGTAAAAACGAGGAACACTCCACTGGGCCGAATAAGTATACAAGAACTGTTGGGTTGTTTTTTTTTTTGTCTTTTCTTCAGGAGGCCGGAGAGTCTCTCAAATGAAGAAGGGAAAACGGTTCCACTGATATGGCACTAGAGAAACAATAGTGGGTGATTAACTACTCTGTGTGTGGACAAGGAGACAAGTGATTGGTTGAGAGGGGACACCAGACGCCCCAGAGAACGCTACAATTTGGCATACAGCCCCAGACCGCTGCTACCGTCTTGGTGTTCTGTTCCATCGCTTGATGGGTTTCCAATGAAAATCCCCAAAGTTCTGACCCGTAATCTCCACTTCTATACTAGCTCATCCTGATTGATGTCCTTGCTTTGGATTTTTATCTTTTCCTCTCGAATTCATAACCCTTAGTACGTGTATGTCATTGTTTGTGAACCCTGGACAGACCAACTATTCAGAAATCGATTCTTTGATCATCACTTGTTTTCTTCGACGATGGTTTCAAAAGCGGAAGCCCTAAAAAATAAAACAATAACTGAATTTAAATATTTCGTTTCCTATATCTCTGAACTCTAATAATTTGACATTCCTTCACTTAGGTCGTTGATTTTATACAGCTTTCATTAGTTATGTAGAACGTCCAAAAGCACGCGAAACAACAAATCGTGGGATTTGTTTTTGATTGGTGCGCGCCGGTCACAATGAGGAAAGGTGCGCACCTATGAGAGGTTTGCTAGAAATGTGGTGTCTTTTGCGAAGATCGGAAGAGAGAGCTCTGCAAAATGGCGGCAACCATCTACGGTTTCCAAGATATTAGTGGAACTTTTTATCAACTGCCTTGTGGCGGAGGAGAATGTGGCAAGAATCAATAGTGGTATGTATGCTGTTGAATAGGGAAAAAGATACAAATAGAGCAAACACCATTCGTAAGTCAATATTATTTCCTTGTTTTCCGTATCAGTCACAGCCATCTTGGTTTGGTAGAGACTGACACTCCTTTTGCTAAGAACCGCCCAGAGAATAAAACAATGGCCCCTTTTGCGAAGTCGTTGGGACCAAACAGATGCAGCCCTGATTCTTTGAGATCCTATAGACAACCCAAAAGTTGCCAAAAAAAAAAAAAGATACTTGTCACGTTTTGAAAGAGATTTTAAAGTTTAAGGATGGCGTGCTGGATTGGTGGAACTGCACTTTAAACTATGACACTATGCTTGAAAGTTCTGTCAGTCTGTGACGCACTGCTCAGTGACCGCGTAGACAGAACAAGTATTAAAAATTGATAAGCCCACTGCAAGTCCTAAACAAGTACACAGGTGTAAATAGTATTTAGATATGCTTTATTAGGATCATTAAAGAGATGACATCAGAAGCGCTAGTTTTAATTTATGTTTGTGTTTCGTGTAGATAATAAAGCTGTTGCAGAAAAATATAGTGGGACCAACTAAACTTTCTTGTTGTCCATTGAAAATTGTAAACTCACCATGCACAGACTACGTGGGAGGTAATATTTTCTGGGGGCTTTCCAGGAGTTCCTTACAGATGAGAGCCAAAAGCGCTGGACCAGTGCAGTTATCCTTTAACAATAACTATTTGCCGGCATTTAAATAGAGGGTGCGAAGTTAAGTCGCCCTGAGCGGGTCTGGTGATAGCACAAGATGCCTGTGATCCGGCTAATGATGGGAAGACTGAGAGAACAAATCCCTGGCGATGATGGGTTCTAAATCTCACACTTTCTTGGCGAGAGAGATGGAGAAAGATGAAGAGGTGATGCCAAAATTGAGATGGGAGAGGGGAGAGGACAGAAGGGAGGGACCGGAGAGCACGACGTAAGATAACGGCCGTTTGTTAAATCCACTTTCAAGTTTCATTTGCTTCCTCTGTCCCTTGAGCTTGAGTCAGAATTTGGCAGCGACTGATACTGTGATAGTTTTGTATTCATACCCACTTAAATAACTTTTCTCAAGGGGAACATCACAGCACATCTTGTTTCGACATATAACATTCAGCGCAATAACCGCTAGACTTTGTAGCAAATTATCTCTATATAGTGTGCGTCCAAGATGTGACTAAAATGCCAATTTTACTTAAGATCTAGTTACATCCTATAATGCGACAATAACAGCAATATGAAAATGAACAAGTCAATCCCGACATTCATAAAATACGGATCCCAGTCTGTCATTAGTTATACTGTATCGTCTTTACCATTATGTTAGACAAAATTTACATGACCACTGGGATTGAGTTAGTAGAGTACCTTAGCTAAAACCCTGTACAAGACTACTGTATACTTAAATTGCAAGCCTTTTATTTCTTTTTTTTGGNNGGGGGAGTGGGGGTGTTCGGTCGGAAGGTAAAGTCCCTTTCTCCATGACGAAGCTCGTATCCCATATCCTCGTAAAACTATCAAGCCATCGCAGCATAAAACTATTCCAGGGTAAAATATTGGCTATCACAGCAGAAATCTACCCGAGGGTGAAATATTGGTCCCAGGAGTACGTAAACAGAAGCCCAGCAAGTGGCCGCTAACGTCATTTGACCACAGATCATGTAGCCCTCGATAATCTTCGGCTTGTCCATGAGCAAGCTCTAATTTGTCAACTTGTCTTTCACTATGTGTTATGTCACTCATTCCGTTACACAGGCTCTCTGATCCGGAATTTCGATAATGTAGTATAACTCACATAGTAACAAAGACACTTGGAAAGAGCATCTGTAATCACATGTACAGTTATAATATATCATAGGGTCAGCCCCAACCATGCAATGATATCAAAGGATGGAACCCCTTGACCAAAATGTACGAGTTAGTGAGGGAGGAAGGAAGCGAGGGCGTAGTGAGTGAATGAGTGAGTGAGTGAGTGAGTGAGTGAGTGAGTGAGTGAGTGAGTGAGTGAGTGAGTGAGTGAGTGAGTGAGTGAGTGAGCGAGTGATGAGTGAGTGAGTGAATGAATGAGTGAGTGAGTGAGTGAGTGAGTGAGTGGATGGTGGATGGATGGGTGGATAAGTGAGTGAATGACTGAATGCTGACTGACTGACTGACTGACTGACTGACTGACTGACTGACTGACTGACTGACTGACTCGCTGGCTGACTGACTGACTAGCTGGCTGGCTGGCTGACTGACTGACTGACTGACTCCCTGTTTGAACGAACGAACGAACGAACGAACGAGAGGTTCCAGTAAAATATCATGGTAAAGTATGACGTCTACCTTTCTCAAATTCTAAAGCGTTATCTAACTCCTAAGGATCTATCAGAAAGTTAATTGACTGAAAACCATGCATAACCTGGTGTGGCTAATCAAAGGGGGAACCTCAGAATGGAAGGAACTAACATTTATGTTACACAGAGCAATGGAAACACGGTCGTCTATAGAGAAATACATGTTGTAGTAATGTCGATTCCACTTAATCGCAATCTTCTTATTCGCAACCTCCGCCCAATCACTATAATTTTTCAAAGAATATAACACAACAGAGCACGGGTGATGGGTACACCTTAGTACCAATCAAGAGTGTACTTATTAACCAAAATACGTGTCCTGTGTTTTCCATATAAAAGTCATTACATAATAATGAATCCTTGTAATCGCAATATTTTTTTTCAAACTCTCGAGGAGGTGCGATTAGGCGGAGTCCACAGAACTGACTGCAAGAGGTGGCTGCTATGATTAATACAATTAACATATGGGTATCTGTATTAAATGTATATTACATGTATCGATATCAAAGCAGCATAACACATCTAGTAACAGGCTTCTTCAATATATACAGGCAGGGGCGGCCTGGCCTTTCTGATCAGTCAGGCATTGACCAAAGGCTCGGATCATCAAAAGGGGGGGGGGTGTCCACACTGGTAATCTAGTCTTCACTGTAATGATATACTCCTGCGTAACAAAACGGTATGCGATTCTCAAACATTAGAGGGATTCGAACCCGCCCTGCAGACATCTGAAGCAAAGCAAAGCATCACATCTAAAAGCCAAAAAGGTTTCAAAAGGTCCCTGAAACACCTCTACACAAGAAAGAATATTGCTATGATGGAAAGAAGTGGTAGTATATATCGTCCATGTTGAACTAAACCTTCTATTCCATAAAAATGAAGTCTGGATAAAAGTGGGTTCGCATTATTTTGGTCTATATCCGTTTTATTTGCAAGGAGAGACCTACTTGTTCCGAACATTATTTAAGCCTGCACATGAATTCAGATACAGAAATCAAAATGAGCCTAAAAATATGAATAAAATTACACCAACATTTGCATATAACCCAGATCTAGAATACTGCCTTTTATGTCATCAACATGGACGATATTGGTTACAGGCCTGTAATTGTATTTTCACTATTGGATCCTATTATACTTAGGGGTTATATTTCATCTCCCCTTTTCCCACTTTTGGCATCCCCTGCTTCCATTGATAAGGACTCCAGGGGGCAAATTTTGATCCATTTTATTTTATTTTTCTAGGCACTATTTAGTCCTGGGCTGGAACTGTCAGGTCAAGGGTGTGCTCAGGTGGAAAAGGAAGGGTTTGGTGTTGACCAGTGAAAAAGGTAGGGTCTGTTTACAAATAGCAACCATATTGGGCTTGCTAGGGTTGGGTCTATCTTAAAATATGGGCAGCACAATGAGCTTAAATCTAATATGGGTCTGGGTGAAGGCTAAACCTTTGGGTTAAGAGGGCAGCTCAAAATGCCCATAGTGGAAAAAAGGTTCCAATCCCATTACAGGTCTGTAACCTTATTTGGTGTGTATATAGGAATGGGCATATATTTTATGCAAACGGATATAAGGCAAGAGAGGTAACTACGGAAAATCAAATGTACGTAAAGAAAATACAGAGTAACCCTTCATGCCATCAAAGTAGAAGTGAGGATAAAATGTAACTTGTGACATACCATAAACAGGGGCACGGGGTCAGGCGCTGCCTAAGAAACAATAACAAACAAACAAATTGACAGTGACCTATACAACAATAGTCGATATTGGCAAATGTTTTGTTATATACATATAAAAGTACTTATAACATTGCACATACGCTACTGCACCTAAAGAAGTTGGAGGTATGTTTTATCCTGTGCTATAATCTGTGACATTTTATCATTTTCAGTGGCGGTCCGCCATTAAGTGCAACCCGTGCAATGCCGGGTAAAATTTAGCTCAGAAAATGAGAAAACTATAACTGATTTCCAAAAATACAATGACCAAGCACTACCTTATGATCCTTTTTTTTTAATCAATGCCTTTATTTTGTCTTTCAGATTTGCATTTGCCTGTCCTCATTATACAGCCATGTATCTTTAGTATAGTTATTCAGAGCGAGGGCAGCAGGTCTGACATAGTCTACATACTTATATTGTTATTTGAAGAAATAGTGTGGGGGAGGGGAGCATTGGTATGGGTAATTTTGGGGCTCGGGGGCCGCCACTGATCATTTTCATCATTATCTGTACATTTATTTCAAAATTTTCCTAATGTACATGTATTATAAAAAGTCAGAATGTTAATCCCAAGAAAGGAAATGTTCATGCAAAAAGAGGGAGAATGTTATACAATATTGCAGCTGATGTTATCCTCTAATACTGAATAAGAGACGTCACTATTGCTGTGTAAGAATACTAATCTTTCTGAAGAAATCATAGACATGCATGAAAATTATTGTAAACAGGATTTAAAACATGATTTCTGGTCAAGATGCCAGGTGATCTACAATGTAGGGTCTGCCCTTAGACATGTCAATGTTAGGCATATAATGTGAAACAAAAAGGACATTATTTCATTTATTTACTACAATAACACACCTTTCATTCAGACCGCCAAAGTCTCTGCTGTTAAACATCAGTTATTGCATAGATTAAAATAAGTGATGCCCAGTGGTCAACACGACGGGCATATTGATATATGTGATATTATGTGATATAATAATAATTCAGACAATTCTTGGTGTGAACTCACACATTGTTTCACTGTTATACATACGTAGTATAATGTCATGGGACATAAGCGTGCATTGAAATGAACTTCCAACGCGAAGAGGTTCAGAGTGTTGGAAGGTGTTTATAGACACTAAAAGGGGTCATTTCCCCTGCGTCCTCTCTCTTCCTCCTCCCTCCCCTTCAGTTCCACCAATTTTCTTGTCAACAAAATATAAGAGATGAGGACAGACACAGAGAAGAATGACGAAGAGAAAAAATGGATAATGGAGAGATAATGGAATCAGACGACTTGAAAAGCAATAAAGATTTTAGGAAAATTCTCATTCCCAGAATCAGTGAGACATCCTACCCCTAGCTTTTTAAAAATCAACTAATCTGCGTCACTAGATTGCCTTTTACTGTGAACTTACGATGATACCAATGACAAGACTGTCCTTTACTGTGGACCTACAATGTTACTTACGACTAGATTGCTCTTTACTGCGGATCTCCGATATTACCCATGACTAGATTGCCCTTTACTGTATACCTACGATGATACATGTGACTAGATTGCCCTTTTCTATGGACCTATGATGATACCCATGACTAGATTGCCCTCTACAGTGAACCTACGATGATACCTACATCTAGATTGCCCTTTATGGTGGAGCTACGATGGAACCCATGACTAAATTGTCCTTTACTGTGGACCTATGATGATACCCATAACTATATTGCCCTTTACTGTGGACCTAAGATACCCGCATCTAGACTGCCCTCTGCTGTGGACCTACGATACCCATAACTAGATTTCACTTTACTGTGAACTAACGATGGAACCCGTGACTGCCGTTTACTGCGAGAGTACAGTTAAGCCTATGAAACTCACCTTACAAATCCTCTTGTAGCATTCCTCCAGACCTGCCATCTCATCATTGCTAGAGGCAATCTTGTGAACCTCTTCCACCACCTCGTTGGACACCGTGTCTGGAGGTACCACTGAGTAGGGGTCGTAACGCATCATGGGCATCCAGCCCCCTACCAGTTTCTCTGAACGGGTAACGCCACTGTTGGACACCGTTGTGAAATTGCGTGGGTTGGGCCTGCCACAGCACAGAGGCACACAGTAAGAATTTTAGTTTGTTATACAAAATAGACTGTGAAACAGGGTTTTAAATTAAAGCTTCATTTCCTTGAAGATTAACACCTTCAAAGTTGGCAGACACCACTAGATATACCACACCGCACAGTGATTTTTATGGATTATCCAGTGGAAGAAATATAGCTGGTAATGCTAACTTCTGGTAATATAGCTGCACTCCTATGCTGGATTTTTTTTTCCTCAACGACAAGTTTATTTGAAATTCAGAGAAACAAGTTAAGTTTCAGGATGGCTCTATATTTTACTGTTCCCGTTTAGCAATACTTTCTGTTCATAATCCTGGCTAACATAATATCATCGCCACATTGGCTGAGAGTGACAACAGATTCAGAACGCTAAAGACCTATCACGATAGCGGTGGTGTGCAGCACAATGCAGATTAAAACGAGGTACTGTATATATTCTAAACAATGCTAGATAGTAGAAGTAGAGCTACATAAACTTTCATCTTTCAACTATTGGGGTGCTCTCAGGCTGACAGTGACACGGGTAATTGAGACGGCCTGTCTTTTAAGTACATACGAAAATTGTAAAGATCAGAATCAATGTCTGAGACCAGAGGGGCTTTCTTCGCAGTCTATTACAGTTTGTTAATGAAATCACTCGGTGTGTGTCATTCGATTAATTGTGTCCCAGAAATGACCACTGACCAGCCTTGGTATGAGACTTGTCAAAATGACAGGAAAAAGCTGCTCAGCATTGTTCCAGCCACATAATATGCCACGATACCCCTACCCCCACCCTCCCCTGGTTTATGCTAAGAGGCTGTTCTTGACGGCCTGCTGGTGCAAGCCTGAGATCTGAATTATTAAGGCCATGGACAAGCCACTGTGAAGGTGTTGTGAAAGTGACGTAAGGAGATCTCATATGAGCTTTAACCTCGGAGATTTGCACTGATATTACAGTAGGTCAAAGTCAGACTGCACCACCACTTGGTAACTAAACAATATATACAATTTTACCGTCTCTCCTTCTCTCCCTCCCTCCTTCTCTCTCTCTCTCTCTCTCTCTCTCTCTCTCTCTTTGCTCTGCTCTATCTGGCTTGTTTCTCGCTCCCAAAAACTATCGTGCCATTCTTAGTACAACACTCTTGTAACTGACTGGTCAAGTTGGTGAAACAATCATACTTCGGAGTGAATATACCATCTCGGCAGTTTGCAGTATCGTTAAGTATAACCCTCTTTCCGATGAAAATGGTTTTGTTTCAGTCTATTCAATTAATCGTAATCAAATGTTACGCCAACGACACATGGTACACCCCTTTTTATCTTAACTCCTTCACTCCTCCTTTCATCTTTCTTTTCCACATTTCAATCTCTTCAATATTTTCCGACATTGAAAACACTCTTTAAGCACCTTTTTAGCTGATCTTACTTAGGCTTCCGTTCTTCTTTTCTCCTCTCCGATTTACTCTCTCAGCTCATTTTTCTAACAATGAAAATAAGTCTTTAAACAGTTTGTTAGCCACAATAGATCATATCTCACATAACTTAATTAGTGGTAAACGATCTTAACCCTCTAGTGCCCAGCGTATCAGATCTGATACATTTCGTGGAACAAAGAAAAAGCACACCAAGATCATCACCCCACCATAATAGTGTGAAATCGCATGAGCGGGCATCAGCCTGGATATGAGACTTATAAACCGCATTATTATTATTATCATTTTGATGCTTGTTCCAGCATAGTGGCTCCAGAAGTGATCCAAAAACTGGAGCTCGGACTTTTTGTGCCACTGTAAATAGGGCTGGGCACTAGAGGGTTAAATACTATAAAGGTGTGTGGGTAGGGCAACATACATAAACATATCTGTGTTTGCTTTACTTTTCCACGCTATTACTTTTTAATTTAGCCACATTTCCTCACAATGAAAGTAGCTCTCTAGTCTACACACCTTATGAGATCATCGATATTGCTGGGGTCGATGCGTTTCCCTGGCCCCCATCGCTTCCGAGTCATGTAACCTTCTTGGTTGCATTCCCTATGCTCTTCTGAAGATGTTTTGGCAGACTTGCATTTCTGAAACCAAGAGAAGTTTCTATATTGCACAAATACTAAAATATCAGAAGGGGATTCTTCCATTTACGCACAGATGCTGCATTATGAAAGGACAGGTTCTGCACTTTAGGACTGCAAATAACATTAGGAGAACTAAAAGCCAGCTTTTGGGTACTGGAGATTTGAAAAGGCAAACGTGGGTGGGGGATGCATGAGGGACAAACATTTTATTTTGCCGATTATTATAGTACAGAGACTGACGAGGACATACTCCCTTAAAGTTTGTCGTTTATTGTTATGTCTTCAGAAATGTGTCGTTTATTGTAACGTACTCAGTCAAAACGTGGCTTATCGCTAACCAGAAGCTGAGATGTCAGACCCTGAATGTGATCTGGATCATCCAATGTAGGATTTTTTTTTTTGCTTGTTGTTGACTTAGTAGTCGATAGTAGAATAAATTCTGCACCCAAAACTGTTGATTTTATGAGCAAATTGTTAGTACATGTAATTGTGATCGAATATGAATATTTGTGCGGCAGATTAGATGACCTCTATAGTGAAGAAGGGTTCTTTAATCACGGTTTTCTCAGAATTTTTTTTTGCTTTACACTGGGATGATCCTCAACCACTTCAAACGACTATATCTTGGGGCAAAATAATGTTAGTCCGATTTTCTTTTTTTTTTTAAGCACTTAATGAAAGCACACACACCTATGGTTGTTATATCATGCCAATAATCTGACATGGTGAAAAATGGACCTAAGCCTCAGTTTGACTGGCTGCAAGCCATTCATATTTTGGGTCAAGCCAGATGATCTGTAAGTGGATCGGCAATGTTTAAAATAGTACAAAACTTGCAACTTCAAATTTACAGAATAATTATGATTGTTAACACTGGCTCATCATGACATGAAGTTTCACTTTCAACTATGCCTGCACTTACAGATTTGTTTCATTGTCCAGATATGACAAGATTTCTAAAAGCATGAGTCTTAAAAGAAACTCTCACTGCACCGGTCAGAAGCGAGTGATTGGAGCGGGCTGGCGCAAATTCATCTTGTCAAGAAATTTGATTGATAACAAATTCCGTACTCTTATTTTTACGTGCCCATATCAACCAAAGCCTGCCGATGACTTAGGTCAGTTGTCTCCAGAACTCTTTATGATTAATTATCACCGATATCTATAATATCATTTTACTCAGCAACTTACCCTGAGGGCACTCCCTGTGAAACCTCTTTTCTCCTCCTTTATTCTCAAGTACTCCACCATTTTCTGAGGGAAGAAAAGCACAACGGAAAGCTTGTAATTTTGTAGATAGTTTAGTAACTGTATAGTGTAAATCGAGGTCAAAGTACAGGAGCATAGAACGCCAAACAAAATACTGAAGGCCAGTCGAAGATTGTGACAAAATATCAAACATAGGGAAAGTGTAAAAAGAGGGAAAATGGAAATGACTGAGAAGGAAGAAATCAAGACAATATTTGAGAGAATACAGGCAGGAGTAAACGGCGACTGCTCTGTTGAAGGAGAGATCAAGATGGATCAGTGTAGTGGCGAAAAATATAAAAGAAACATAACGGACTTTCTAGTTGACCAAATATAGTCTAAAACGAACAGACTCCAGAGCAAATAAATCGGTGGTCCATTCATATTAATGAATCCTTAAGTTAGGAAACTTACATATCTCCGATCTTCGGCTGGTGTTCTCACTTTGGAAGACATACCCCTGCCTCGTGCCAAAGGTGGGATTGCTGATTTTGAGCGCGGTGGTTTTGTGTTCCCTTCCTGAATGGAAATATTTATACAACGGGTTATAATAACACGGTTGTGTATATGGAATAGATGAGAGTGAAAAATGGTGCTGGTGGTGGTGGTAATGACGATGGTGGTGAGGTTTATGGCAGCAGTGGTGATGGCAGTAATGACTGTTTTGTGGATGAGGGTGTTGGTACTGTTGATGGCGGTGGTGGTGATGGGAATGATGATGATGGTAATGGTGGTGGTGTGCTGATGAAATTAATAGTGATGGTGGTAATGACGATGATTGTGGTATGGCGAAGTAGTCTTGCAAAAGTGCTCAGACACGACACGTTGACTATCTTTCTTTTTAAAATAAATTCATTACATAATTTTCAATCGTTCTGTGTTAAATCTGGGCAAACTGTATGCAATTTCAACGACGATTGTGGCGATGATGATGACACTGTCTGTGTTTGCTCTGACTGCGGCAGTGGCGACAATCATCGTATGATTTATTATTCTCTCTTGCTTCATATACAGAGTGGCAAAAAAAGGTGTACTTCTTCAGCATGAATATCTTTCAGGCAATGTCATGACACCTAGACTATATGTGTGCAAATGCTAATGAAGATGGATGAAAACTCTGAGGGCATACAAATACTGGTGCAACTTACCAGGCCAAGATAGATCCCAGTCATATTCCGAGACCGGTGTGGAACAGAGGCCGAAGAGTAAGGCATGTTTCTGGTGACTGGAAGACCTCCAGCACTGCGTGGGGTGCCGTATGCTGGTATGTGCATAATGGTATGATTGTCGTTGGTAATGCTGAGTGCGGTATACTAATTTTCTGTTACGGTGGAATCACATCACGGTTATGACATGGTCTGCGGTATCTACTGCGCGGCTGGACATCTGATCATGGTCACCCAGTGGTTGACGTCATCATCCTGAGACAAAACAGAAAGGTGACAGGATTAGACCACTAATTCTTGGTCAGTTCCAAAAACTAAACTTCCCAGAAAGGAGGGCAGGGGTAAGGATTGAGGTTGAAGTTCAGAGTCTTTGATAAGCAGTCAGTCATTGCATACAAGCATCACTTATTGTCATGCTAATTCCACATTTGCCTAAGTCTTTTTGTATTTGTTGTTTGTTTTTGATGATCTAAGTAGTTTGTATCACTATGATCGTCCATTTATCCTTCTTTTTTTCTATCAAAACAAATGTAGAGTTTTGACTCGTTATTACACCCCAATTTTGCAAGCTAAATCACACCTGCCTCATTATTTTGCTTTGAGCAACAGGTTGAGAGCGCTCAGTTTCTCAAAACCTCAAAACATTACTTAGGGCAATGTAGCATAACGTGACCATATCTATTTCTCCACCAAAGGCTTTACACAAACCGTTCAGGCTTCTTATATTATGGTAAAGAAACAGTGCCTTTCGGCTGGCTAGTTTCGCCTCTCGGGCTTTTACCCTAGCGTCACTCCCATCTCTGTAAATAGCCGAAACCACTGAAAACACAGTCTATCTGGGTTTAGTTCTAGAGAGATGCTGACTGATTTTAAATCAGAGGTATTCAAACAGAAGGCACGTAAACTGTCAAGATTTCACAACCAAACAAGCAGCATTGGGAGGCCAAGTGGATGCCCTGACCAGTCCTTAAAACCGATTTGAGATTATCAATCCCTTGTGCATATATTTTGAAAATTAAACTTCAGAAGAGGAAATGACATTTTGAATACACACAAAAAATTTATTTTTTGACTTTTGTTTACCCCGTAGGCAACTTGGTTCACAATGTTATACAATGTTATATATCTCATTCATAATACAAACACAAAGAACAATACACATAATACATATAAATAAATAATATTACAAATGAAATAAACAACAATGTCATTCCTGGTCGCCCACAGTGCACCGCCCTGGGCCCTCCAGCTCTAGAGCCAGGTACTCATAATCATACGAGTCGAGTGGGGAAAGGAAAGTGAAGAGTCTTTCCATCACAACGTCAACCGCCCGGCCTGCGAGTCGAACACACAAACCTGAGACCTCACGGTCTTCATTTTCTGAGTACGACTCCAAAACCGCATGGACACATTGCCTCCTATGTGAATAAATATGATCCGCTTTTCAACGCCGCCCTCTCCCCAACAGAACTAGACTAGTCCTACACTGGCTAAAATAAAGCCATAAATCGTCAGTGTGATGAGACATTCCAATAGCCTCGCCTTGAATGTTCCAGAATCTTTGATTATACCAAAGAACTGGACGATGAGACTAGGATTGTATTGCAATCGGAATTGTATTCTGGCTACCTTGCTAGGTACCAATGGCTACGCGAGAGTTAAAACATGTTCTGGAACATAGGCGCAGTAAGAAATATATTTTTGCCTTCCTTTTCTTTCTCTCTCTCTCTCTCTCTCTCTCTCTCTCTCTCTCTCTCTCTCTCTCTTTCTCTTTCTGATCTGTGTTGAAGAAATACCTGAAGAGACGGCAGCCACAGAGACTGGTGCCCTCACAAGACAATTTCAGTGATCACTGGCTCCCTTTGGATTGATCCCCAAGAGCGGTAACGATAACATTAGAAGACACTGAGTTCTGTTTGGGCAAAAAAAAATAATCTTTGCAATGCCATCGATTTTTGTTCCTGAAAGTGAAACTCCTCATATCCCACCTTCCTGCCAACTAATGCTGACTATACGGTAGGTCTACTACAGTAGAATACTCCATAAAATAATATCAATCAAATTTATGGCCCAGTACGTATAAGTTGGCGTATTGAAGTGCTTATGCTGTTGACAACCCGCAGTATTGATGTCACCACGCTCTTAGCATGAAGATTGCGATCTTTGATGTCTACACTCTTCGCTTTGCTGGCTGAACTCTTAACCTCTCGAATTTAAACAAGCAAAAAAAAAAAAAGCGACTAAAAAGACTCCTATATATATAAAGAAGCCTGCAAAAGCTTTACGCCCACCTCAAACCGTTGTGATTTTTAGCACAATGCTGTTATTGATTACGCTCATTCCATATTCACCTAGGTCATTTTTTGATGAACTGAGATGTTTATATTACTAAGATCTTCCATCTACCTTCTTTTCCCCAGTAAAACAAATGTAGAGTTTTGACTCATTATTATATATCACAATTTTACAAGCTAAACCAAAGCTAAACCACATCTCCTCCATCGTTTTGCTTTGAGCAACAAGTCGAAAGTACTAAATTTCTCAAAACTTCAAAACATGACTTTGGCGAATGTGGAATGAGCGTTCTGTATTTGTTATTACTTTGTGCTCTTGTTCATGGTTAGACTAATTATTTTGTAACTACTTTTGAATGCTCATTTGTCCTTGTGACATGAGCTAAATAAGGTGCCTTCAGTCTTGAGTCCTGAAGCATGCTTTTACATTTGCATTAAAATGATATTAGAGACAGGTGGTAACTTCTCTATATCGTTATCATTAACTTTTAAGTTTTGCAGAAAGAGAACCGAACAATTGTCATCATAGCCCATTTTTTCTCCCCTCCCCCCCCCCCNCCCCCCCCCCCCCCCCCCCCCCCCTTGTATTTGAGGAGGAAAGTTGACTTATCATCTTCTCATCTATGAGAAATAATTTTCCTTCCTTGACAACAGACAGTCATCAGTTCCAACAAGGTAAGGATCTGCCTATTACATCGAGAGAAACAACCCATTTTCATCGTGAACAATGTCTGACTGACCTTCATTCATGAAAATGTGGAGTGGCCATACCTTTCCCCATGTTAGGCCTACAAGAATGTTTTGTTTTCTTCTCTTCGAGGTTATCTAAAGCACAGAACCCAAAACACACTTGGTCGACTGAGAACTTAATGTAATTAGACATCGACAGATTAGCAACATTCCGTTTTAGACATTTTCAGATTCAATAAAAATTTGTAATTCTATGCTGAACATGTGCTGAAATTCTTTAGGCGTTTAGTAGATCGATATGATTTCTTGATTGGATATATTTATATTGATTCATGACACGACCAACTTTCATTGCTCTGTTGAAAACATGTGTATTTCTTACTGGTTAAGGATTCTCCAAGTTTACTATGCCGATACAATAAAAATACACTGTTGGTGCATCATTTTGGAACAGATATCTTTTTAAAACACTGTATAAGTGTTTGTTCTGTTTTATTATGTTTTGGTGGTCTTTTTTTCGCAAGAATTCAATTTTCGGTAACCTTGCGAGCTGAACTTCATTCGTGAAAACTACTTCCCGTGAAAAAAAAATCCATTCAAAAAGTTTTCAGGAGCGCACGCTGTCTTATTTCTAGTTGAAAACACCAAATTTGTATAGGAGGTAGTGACCCTCACGGAGGACGCAAATGCTAAGTTATTTGAACATGGTCGATTATGGTATGTTTTTCCATCAAAACGAAGCAGGTCTGCCAAATTTATTTTATCGGCAATCCTGTAATTGTCAATTCGGATCACTCTAGGATTACATCAAATTCACACGAGAAAACCGCCATGCGAGGCTTGCGAAAACTAGATCCTGGCGAAAAGCCATTTCCGACTTTATTGCGAATATGTCTTCCTCGCAAAAAAAACAAAACAAAACAAAACAACAAACAAATTTCTTGAGTATCTTGAGGCTATGTAAACTAAGTCTTGCACTAAAGGAATCATACTTTCATCTCACAGCAATAGCCTGACGAGTGCTCATATTTCCGTAGGCACCTGTCATAGTATCGCGATTGGGCTACAGTATTCACTGTGTGTTACATCGTAAAACGTGTAAATGCCTGTAGGCGCCGATTTTTTCTTGACACGCTATAAAATTCAAATTACATTGACACCGCTCTCGTTGATCCTGTTCCTTCAGCCTTAGATTCTCAGCTCTTTCAAGTTAAAGCTGCTTAACGGTATCGCAGACTCAGTGCCCGCAGGATATAGAGGTGCCTCACTCGATCGCGTAATGATTATTGAATGTAGTGTATGCTACATCGATATTAGGAAGCACAACCCATTAAACTTTTATTACATTTAAAAGCATATTCAGGCCCTTTCACAAATTACGATTTCTGAAAAAGGTTTCGGCCGTCTTCCTTTAAGAAACTATTGAACAGAACTAAATTGAAATGAATGCGTCCAAATGTTATATTGCCTACCATTCGTCAAGCATTCATCTAGAATTATAATATACAGTTACCGATAACAGTTTGACGCACTCCCTGCCGCTGTTTGAACCAGTCATTTAATCCCCCGTCTGCTCGCTCTTCTTCCTGTCACAGGAAAATGCAGCCAAAGCAAACAAATGTAAATGAATCTCAGACTATGCAATGAGGCTTATATTGCTTGGCACTGTAGCCACGCATGCGTGACTGGAACGTTTGCCAATGGCGTATGATAGGTTTCAATGGCGAAACGCGATATATTTGTCAATTGAGAGCTTGAGCATTATCAATGGGATCTCTTACAATGGCGAGAATTACATTAACTTTGCATGTTGAACGCTACTGAGGATGCATTCAGCACCAATGCATCAGTATAATTCTTATGTTGGTAAGAGTTCCCATCGTTTATGCACAAATGGTATTTGTTGCGTTTTGCTTCGACAATCTTGATATGATTAGCTAAAACCACAATGCTACACATATATTCAGCGCACCCAGTGACATTTGAAGGATAAAAAGCACAAAAATGACGACAACAACAATGATAATAACATGTTTTCAGTTTTTGTTTTTTTTTTGTTTATGAATATACGTGTCTATCTGGTATTTTTCAAATAAAGTCGTGATGCTCCTTTTCACCTCCAAACAGAAACTGCAGGACGAAACATTTACACTTTCTAACACGCTTATTACGAAATTTTTGGTATCGAACTGTTTTGTACTAGACTAGGATATATACAGTGATCCAACTCAACTGTCACTTTAGGATTTGCAAAAATGTTTTGGAACAGCGTTCGTATTATGGAATTTTGCGTCTTCGGGTGTAATAAAGTAGCCACATATCGTTAACAAGCTAGTGAAAGAAGCTGGTAAATAAAATCACATAATCACACTAATTTCGCACCTCCATCTAAAAAAACCGTCTCATGTTAGCCTATACTTAATGCAAACCGAATTTTATTGCCACAAATAGAAAAGAATCGTATTATTTTTAATTCATTGACCGCAGGAATGGGCCATCCATGAGATGTACACAGGAAACTAAGAATATCTGTCAGACACAAAGTCATCTGCATACAATGAATCGATAACTTGTTACTCTTTACATGAAATATTTAAGCTTAATGTAAGCCTGCTTTCGGCTTGATGTAAGCCTATTTTTGTCTCCACGAATATAAACTACATGCATTAAAGTAAGTCCATTCTTGCTCCCTGTGAACAGAAACTGACGGACTATTTTCGTTCTTTCACAGCTGTTGTGAAACACATATATGATGAGACAATGGACATAACAATTGCCTCCAGATGTCGCCTGGTTGGTATACAGTAGCTATCACCTTTAAGGTTCAGTTCGGTACATACATCATACATGTAATTTGCCTTTTGTTTCAATGACCCCAAATCTAATTTGGTGGTACATGTCTATGTAGTCTCCTTGTGTATGGATTGAACTGCTCCATTCGGAGACTTCAAAATAATGCAAAATTTCCCTATATGAAGAGCATCTAATGTTAACACAATTTTTCTCTTGTTACCTGGTCCATATCAAAAAGGCTCTAGTTCGCTTAACTTTGCCATAAAAGGTCACGTTCATGAAAATAGCTCCAACTACATAAGGGTCAAATGGCTGTAATTTGTCCCCCGGAATCGTTGTGAGGGCAGTGTGCATGAAGAGGCAAGGAGCTAATCACGCAGTTTGTGGGATCTTAAAACAAAGGTGATAGTACAGGTCTGTAACCCGACTAGATGAACTTACTACACTGTAAGTTAGTCCTTCGATCCTGAGCGCTGCCATTCCCGTGGACTTTATAGACAGGTTCTGTCGGACGGCGGAAGGAGGAGTGGGAGGATGAAGGGTCATGTTAATATTCTTGAGGCCAATGAAAGTAATTATTGTTAGTCAGTGGAGAACAGTTCTATTTTCGGTAGTACTGATTGAAGGGTCCTGCGACGGATCCGAAGAAAATGGTGTAGGTCTGTTACAACCCTGCTTACGCCATATTTACTTCATGTAGAACACTATTTCAATGGAAAAAAAAAAAACACTTTCAGTCGCCCAGAGAATTAAATACATCGTGTCATTTTTAGAATCAGATTCAGATTCAGATTCACAAGTTTATTGTCGTTGTAACAATGCTATAGAACATGGACATATTGCTACCATTAGACCATTCATTCGTAGAAATACCAAACAGAAGGAAAGACATATCAACATCCTAATAGGAGACCTGTTTAACTCCATTCAGGGGATCAAACACGTATTTGCAGAAAAATTAATGCTGATAACAATGGTCTAGGGCGCTCACTTTGGAATTCATGTATGGTGTCAACATTAATTTTTTATTTCTTTACGGACAGAGTGTGTTTCAGGAGGAGAGTTTTGACATATTTTACATTTTGCAGACAACCAACTTATATATGACAATTTCGCCTTGCTGCCCTCGATGACGTAAAACAACAGCCCGATGATTGTCGCCAACCATTACCTCTTACAAGTTTTGCGCAAACCTATGAACTGAAGAGTGGAAACCGCGGGAAAAGCGTCCCGCAATAACACTGCGAATAGCGCTCAGGCACTATCCGCAATGAGCGGATGAGCTATTGCGAACAGCCATTTCGGGAAGCCACCATGCTGATCGTGGCATATAATGTGGCACTACTAGCTGGGATCGGAGAAGGACGCTACTCAGTCCCACCCTCCAACCCCGTAGAAAGTAACGAGGAAAGAGATATAGGTAATAAAAGCGGATGTTATTTAGCGTGTAGGCAGGTGCATCGTAACATTGATGTGGATCTCTTACAAGGAACAATGCGACTGAAACAACTCACGACTATCTCTACTCCAACTACTTTACCCTCTCGTCTTGATCTTTAAAGTGATTCCAGGTTGACCAGAAATTCAGTCAGATGTCCAATATTTTCCAAACCGGTTACGGATTGACTTAAGCAAGTGGAGGATCCAGGGCCCTGCGCTTCAGAAACATCTTTGAGCCACGTGTCGTTTCCGGTCATGTAAGGGCATCTCAACTGCTGCCACAATGGCCCTGCATCGATTTAAGCTGGTCTAAACAGTCATCAAGTAATGGGCTGTGTGGGCAACCCAGTTACAGTTTTTTTTTTTGTATTCTTGCATATGATTGGAACAATGCACTTTCAGACGAAGAGTAGAGTGGGGAAAAGAGAAAAAAAGAAAAAACGCTCCTGAAACGCATATTCACCATCAAGCTCTTTAGTAATCTGAGAAACTGTTCTTCAGAGAAAATGCTAGTCTAATGGGATGGTCTACAACATCAAGAAACCACTATCTACTTTCAAAAGTGACTTATGACTGACGCCTTTTCAACCGCAGAATAGATTTACATTTTAACAACTTTTGTAATGCGGCAGACGGACTGATGCATTCAAACTAGCCTTTACGGCTAGCGCGAACATCGAATAAATGCAAAGTTTATTCGCCACTGCTTGCCCAAATGGAAGACTCGGACATGTGCTGTGGGAACAAATGGTTAGTCGGCAAATACACCCTGAGGCGATGCCAATGCGTTATCAGTGGACGCCACCAGATTCGTCGCGGCCACTGGAAGTGTAAAGTTGTAAATTTAAAAAAAATCTCTTTTAAAAAAAAATCTTTCACAAACATTCTTCTCTTCCTCACTCCCTCTCCTCCCCCTCCCCCCGGCCCCTCAAAAAATTAACCTGGCCTTGTCGGAATTCCCTAAATGAGAATCTGGTGACATTGCTTGAAAAGTCCTTAACACATTTTCTTCCATGTGGCGCATTAGGAAAGAACGCAAAAAGAAACTTTACACTTTACAAACCAGTATTATAGAAACTAGCCGAGGTCCCGACCCTGCCGGGGAAGGGGAAGAACAGGAGGAGGGGATAAAACAGACTTACACTGAACAGTTTTCCTATTATGTTTATGCGTATCCCTCCATCCTTCCTCTCGCCCCGTATAACCACGTCTGCTGTTCCCGCCGATGAATGTTTCCGTGTACGCAAATTTTGATGACGTCATCCGCTAGCAAAATTTTGTTTCGTTTAGGCCTAAGGACCGGGGTTATCAATAGCCGTAGATGGACAAGACTTTTTGTAAAAAAAAATTTTTTTTTTATTCGGCGATTCCAAATGGCAAATATCGAAGCCCGTCATGATGACCGATGTATCTTCCCGTACTCTCATGCCAGATTTGAAGTCTGTACCCGTGGTAGTTTGTCCGGAAAAATGACACATGTGTTTCTAGATTGCCACATAAATATTATATTAGATTTGCTATATTGCTAGTCTATGTGACGCAAGCGCTGATTGGCGACATGTGGAGGAAAAGAACAATAAATCGCCGAGTTCGAGTGGAGACGTATGGATGAAAAGTATTTTGTTGTTTTTCAGCGCCTCTAACATGGCATCTGTCGTGGACTTGCCCAAGACTGGTCTGCTGATAAGAAACCAGCAAAACAACCCCCCTGCTCGGTGCACTGGGCTACAGGTCATATAAATAAACACCATTATTATAGGTACATGTACACCAGGGAGTAAACCAACGCTCGTTACTGCGCTTTGTGTAATTCGCCATAATTGGCGGTTCTCAGCAAACTAATTGGTGGGTCTGGTTATGCCATGGGTCCAGTGACCCTCGAGGGTAATGATGTCAGATCATGACGTGTTGGGGACAAGGACCCGTGACAAATGGTGTTGATCTGAACAAGAATCAAAGGAATGTATATCGGGGGAGGGGGTGTGGGCATGTGGCAGAGGGTAAGCTCAAGCTGGAGAGACAGCATGCAGAATCGCACCTACCCATCTCTTTCAACCCTCCCCCCCCCCC
>JAWQUT010000130.1:1372754-1413407 GCA_033807755.1 Ellobium chinense | reverse complement strand
CCCCTTAAGTACTCCACTTGCTAAGACAACAACAAAACAAATTTTTTTCATGAAGTATATACAGAACCTCATATACATTTACAGCATGAATTTGGACAACAAATAATAGGAATAACAAAGGTGACAGCAAAGTTTTCAGATGCCTGGATCAATGCAAGGGTCCTTCTGCTTTGTCATTTTATCTAGTCTAGATCTAGACTCATTGTTTCTTAAAATAATCTTTTGTTTTCCAGACCGTAATTTCAGATTTTCAAGAAAGTTTAGCATTCTGTCATCCCCAAAATAATCAGAAATTCAGTGGACCTTTGGTATCATGAGATCACAGGAAAAATTAAATTCTACCCTTCAGCTGAGATCCTGCTGAAAGCAATGTTTATATTTCATACACAAGAAGAATGGGTGAGGAGGGAGATCGGAATATATTATAACTGTATAGTGCCATGACACTTTGCTTCCTTTCAAACTGGCTGAAGGAAAAAGAAAATGAGATTTAAAGTAATGCTGCTGTCAGTAAGGTTCCATAGTATCTAAGACCCATGTAATGGAGGTCTATTGTATTATTCTGCAGGGAATACATTATACTGTCATGCAAGGAATGGCTTCATGAGTTCTCAGTGATACATTTCATAGCTTTGGTATTACTATTATGGCTGAAACTAGTTACTACATTGCTTCCTTCACACAAGTATCAACTGTAATTCCCAAACAGTTCACTAACATTTCCACAAATACTCCACTGAAAAAATGCAAATACATGTACAAGTCCATATCAACATACTTTTTTGGTCACTTTATCACACCAGTTTCACACTGCTATTGCCCAATACACGCTTGTGGCTGAGTAATGTTTATTTTAAGCTTTTCCCACTGTCAGAGCTTTAGATCAATGGCATAAAATCTTAATAATAGTACAATCCTCAGCTTTCTGACAGATGATTCCACTTAATCACAATCCAAATAATGACAGCTTGGGCTTACCTGCATCATTTTCCACAATATAAAGGGCTTTATTTCTATATCAGAATCACTGTATAATCGACTCTCTTTTAACATTATCCCAGCTAGTGAGGAGTTGGGATAATTTGGAGTTGACTGAACAATGTACATCACAATCACATGCTCATAACCATGGCTAATGAGAAAGGACCATTTTAGACTTTTAGTCCATATTACTGCCTTGTGTCAATGAAGAAAATCAGAGAGAAAAGATCAGTGTATGGACTCTGTGAATCTCAAAGAAGTAACACTAAGCAAAAACAGGACTGATTTTCAATACTTCACTTGCATGTGAAGAGTAAGCACATTAATGTTAATGCACTGATATAAGTGAAATTCACACAGCTAGAAGAACAACTACAATCAAACCTCAGTATACCGCTTCTCCCCCTTTCTCCCCCGCGCCTCCGTTAAACCACCAACCCTGTATACCGCCTACATTTTGCCTTTGAACCGATTCAGTGTAATAAAAATAGCAGAAAATAACCTTGCTATACCACCAAATCGTTCCAGTTATCCACCATCCACCAACACTTGGGCATTCCCATTCTTTTAATTATCATAGTAAAAAACACCCTGTTATACCACCAATGCCACCTTGTCGCTAAAAAAAAAAAGGCAAAGCAAAACACCAAGCACAGCAGTGCCTAGATCTAGTCTAACTTAAATGTAGTTCTACACAACTGTTAGTGCTGACATTTGACCAGAGCGCAGCTTGTGGGCCCTATTCTATGGTGTGCAATTGGCTACCATTTTAAGCTGAGTTTCTTCTACAATTTCTCAGATAGCATAAAGTAGGCATGGTCTTTTCTTGGTACACTGAGGCTGGAGGTAAACGCTTGTGTCTGTTGCCTACTGTGAGGGAAAACCAGGACTTACGCGTCTTTTCAAAGACCTGACCCTTAAAATCTCAGCAACATACTGCTTATCATTTCACAACAAGTTGGAAGAAACAGGTTAGGAAAGAACTGTTTGCGACGTTTCGTCAAAGCTGATAAATAGCTGACAGCAGAACTGCCAGAATCAAGTTTTCAGAATAAAAAAATGATATCAAGATGAGATCTCTAAAACACCATCCAATGCAAAAGATTCTTCTTCTTTGGTTTATGTCAGCATGTGCCAAGAATATCCAGGTCACTCAAGATATTTTGAGAAACAAAGCCATGGAGTTCGGTACTCAACTAAGTATTGGCTCAGACTTCTACTCTTCAAACAAGTCGCTGGCTCACTTTATGAGACAGTTCGGCATTTGTTATCACAGAGGAAAGTGCTAGTGTTGACCCCGATGTAGCTGTGACTAGCAGAGAAAAGGCGCAAAAGATAGTAGACTGAAAATCAACAACGCCTGTGCACATATCCCTTAACTAACACTGACCACCTAGGTTTGTTAATAGGCCATCCCTCACATTAACCCTTCCTCTTAAGGAACCTTTGGTTGGAGGCTAGAAGTTGCTGTCAGTGTCGAATTAGTGCTTAAAAGAATAAACATACCAGGTAACTTGGTTTATAGGATTTTAATACAATAAATTTATATTGATTTGTAGAAACTCCTTTATACCACCAACCTTGTTATAATGCCAACTTTGGCAAAGTCCCAGAGTTGGTGGTATAAAGAGGTTTGACTATATTAGTATATATAGCAACAGTCAAGAGAAATGATACAATATGTCACAGAGGCAATTAAACACTACTGAGTAAATCAGATATGTGATAGCAGCTTAAAGTTTTACTGAGATTAAACACTGAGCAATATTTTATTTAGCCACGGTAAACTCACAGCTGCATTTACTTGTAACTGAGATTTTTGGCTGTTTAATCGAGATTCAAAACATGTGGACCATATTTTGAAAGACACCACAGTCACTAACAACTCCAACCAGGATTCAGCTCAAAGCTGCAAATGCTTGACAACTATATGAAAGCAAGCTACTTATATTATGCTATTCTTAAGTTACCATTCTAGTCAAGAAAACAACAATTTTCCATCAAAAATCCCACCTTGTATTTTTACACAGCAATATGAATTTCAAAGAAATCATTTCTAATGATTTCTGGGACCTTCATGCTGGCCTGTCTGGAGCCTCAACTTGTGTAATCAGATATATGTAATCAGATGGCAGGTGATCTGCTGTTTTTATAAAATGCTGATGCAAAGATGATGAACTACTCAGTACTTTCATTATAGATTATTGCAACAGACAAAGTATCTCATATTTATAAAGGTGCAAGGCTGACTCTGATTTTCTGCACACTTGAGTCTTCATTCAAGTGTTTCCATAAACCAACTGATAAAACAAGGAGCCTGAATTCTGAAGCAGTTCATCAGGAGGTCCAAATTCTGCCACTGCACCATCTCTCATGACTAACACACGGTCGCTGTCTATGACCGTATTGACCCTGTGAGCAATGGTGAGGACTGTACTGTCATGGAACTCCTGCCGAATAGTGTTCTGTATCAAGCCATCTGTCTCCATGTCAACACTGGCTGTGGCTTCATCAATGCACAGAACCTGAGCATGGAAAAAACATGAACCCTCAACTCATTTAAAACTCTAAACAGCCATTAAAATTTACATAAAAAAACTGACCAGTCACTCCCTTATTCTTTTAAGCCTTTACTATAAACTATCCCCACCTATCATCCTGTCTCTTTAAGTTCCTTCACTGTCACATCAGTGGACTCATTGTTGCCTCATATTTGTTCATGAATGCTTGCGGTATCTCTTTACAAATGGTGACAGTGTGAATGCCCAAAAACAAGTACTATGCAACCTGATTATAAAGAAGTAGCATTTTCATAGATATTGCACATGCTGACAACACCCCACAAAACATTCAACAAGGATCTTAGTAAAAAGTTTCCATATATATCATTTACTAGGGGTTCCAGAACAGTCAAAATTGGCATATTACCAAATCACTGAAGTGATGTTTGATGTTTGCAAATTTTAACACATATAGCTCTGCCCAAATGATTGAATGACTTTACTACTGATTTCTCCTCAGTGATGCATTTTTTTCTCACAATTACATGCTCCCAGCTGGTTCTTAAACACAACCCTGGAAAACTACTAATCTGCATGGCTTGTACTGAATTCCAAATAAATTTAGAGAATCTCAGTAATCCAAAATTGGTTACCTTTGCTTTGGTTAACATAGCCCGTGCCAGACACATGAGCTGTCGCTGTCCCACTGAAAATTCTCTTCCCCTCTGGGAAATCACAGCTTCCAATCCACCCATCCTGTCCACGCAAGACCGGAGATGGCAGCGATCCAGTGCTGACCACAGGTCAGCATCAGAGTAATTGCTAGTTGGGTCAAGATTCATATGAACAGAACCACTGAAGAGAAATGGATCTTGAGGAATGATAGCGAATCTTGACCTGCAATGATCAAGATGAATATTCATAAATGCTAAAGATCTTTCAGTTCAGTAAATTTTATTCTGTTTTAACCTTTATTAACCCACTTTTCATTTGTCTCTTAGAAATCTTCAAATAAGTGAAACAACCATGTTATGAGTTATGACCACCTACCATAAACAAAATGATGAGCACCTAACATAAATGAAACCACATTGAATTTGGTTTCAATGCAGTAAAACATAACATCTATCTCAATATATCATGATTAAATGCTTATTCTCATGCTCCTGTTTTACAATTTATGCTGTGCAGGTAACTGAAAACACAGAAACAGACTGAAATCAGACAATCTCAGTAAGTGGCATATGCATACTCAACTGTCCTGTATGAAGTCAACAATGTAATTTCACTTTGAAATTACTTTCCCTGGTATTGTGATTTTGCATACTTTAACACATGATATTCAAAATAAAATCATCTTCACTTCAGTCTGCCATATTACAACAGTTTATAGTTAAAAAGATGGCAACACTGCAAATCAAACTACCTGATATCAGATAAGTCCAGATGACTGATATTAACACCATCCACGAGTATGTGACCACGGCTGACTTCCACCATTCTAAACAGGGCCAGAAACAGGCTGGATTTTCCTGCTCCTGTTCTACCTACAATTCCTATCTTTTCTCCAGGCCTGGTCTTGAAACAGACATCATCAAGGGCATTGCTCAAAGTGTCTCGATACTGGAAGCAGACTCTATCAAATTCCACCACACCTTCAACTGGCCACAGAGTCGGGGGCTGATGAACAAGTGAAAACTGATCATGACTCCTACACTTCTTTAACTAGACCATTTAAAACTGTTAAAGAAAAAAACGGAAAACAACTGCAGATGAAAACAGTGCTCTTTTGCTAAAAAAAATTAACTTGAACTGTCCTTACAATTGATCCCATTGGAATGCAAAAAAATACAACTTAGGAGGAGGAGTGAGCAGGGTTTGTTTCTGACATTTAACTCACTATAGACTGGACAGTTTCTAAATTACATGGAAATATCACACTACAATCAAACAGTTTCTAAGAGTAGTCTATGACATAAGGCATGAGTGAGTCAGACTGGCCTAGTGAATGTGCAGGACATCTTTTTACATAGCTGGTATCATGTTCAAGAAAAATGAACCATAGTATTACATTGTTAATTCTTGGATGGTGTGCAGCAGAGGACATTAATACCCATATTCAGTCTTCTTATCCAAAAAAAAAATAATAATTATAAGACAGATGTTGTGATAAAGCAAAAAGTGGATTAAATGGACCATGGATTTGCCCCTATTGAAGCAGCCAGCCCATACAATTCTGGAAGAAGCAGTTCAAGGCAAGAGAAACTGTACAAATTCCATTACACCAGCAAACCCACACATTTTTGTATGTACAACAAATAAGCTTCTGTCACTTGGCTGGCAGAGGGAAGGAGACAATCTGACAATAAGGTTGCAGGAGCCTAATTGGTTAAAAAAAATTGGACTATCAGCGTCGATAGTAGCAGAGTATAAAATCTAGACAGATTGTGTAGAAATAATCGTATAACATGAAACCATACAGCACAAGTGGTGAAATTAAGTCTTGAATGTGTAAACAAATAATTGTTGCAGGCAGTGTTTCCCAACAGCATAGTGGATTTCATTTGTGTGGGCCTGTGGTCTGCAAAAGAAGGCCAAATTTTTAATCCCTTTTCATAATTTAAAATGGTGAAAAATCTAAAAATGAAAGATCTCCATTGTAAATAGTATATAATTTGAGCACAGTGGTGGCACCAGACCTGCAGATTAATCTTGGCCATCTTGGAATGTTCCTGTGATTCAACGAGAAATTTGTATTAAATGGCTCAAAGAGGCTTTTACAATTTGGCTCCTGCAACCTCAAGAGTATGTCTACTTATGGCAAATTAGTGTATAAGAAATAAATCTAGAAAAGCTAAAGATCATCACTGCCAGAGGGAAATACATATTTAATGCTCTGAAAATGCTTCTTAGCAAAATGCTTAGGCAACTGACAGAGAAGAGACCCACCCCAGTAAAAACTATAGGTACACATTAATGACAAAACTATGACTCTTAAATAATTTTAACAATCCAAAACTTACAAACAGGGTTCCATCCCATTTTTCTGAAGGCGTTTCAGATATATAATACTGACATCTCTCCACACTGACAAACTCTTTCTCTGTTTCTGTGAAAAACATAACCACTCCTCCAAGGAGATTTGTCACAGACAGAGAGTATGAGATCGCAAGTCCCACAAGACCTGAAGCAAAAAGAATATAGTCAACTTAAAAGATCTTGCCAATAACTTATGCAGACATTTCTGAAAATGCTAGACCTTTTGGCACAGTGGCTGTCATGCAAGCTCATAGAATTTATGATATCAATCTTCTCAGCATATTTTGTAATTCCATTTATATTCATCACTTAAAGTTTTATTTTATAATTTAGCAAGAACATAAAATGGTAGTATCCTGTTTTTAAGTTTTGTACATTCTTTCTTAACATTTATAGGGAAGAAGTGCTCTGTAAATAATAAGAAATGCAGAAAAGCATTGACTAGTTTGATGATTTTTGCCACAAGTTAGCAAGAAGGCCTCCCATAAGAGGAAATACATGTAACAAAATAAAAACCAAATCTGAATCTGTTACAGCTAAGTATGTTGCTTTGATCACCATGGCATTCAAGGAAAAAGTTTTGCATATGACAGCTACTGAAAGTAGGCGTAAATCAAATTTTACAGATATCACACGATTAAGAGGAGGTAAAACAACCCATCCTTAAGCCATCAACTACTATCTTTGGAAAGCAATCCTGGAAACAATAAAGGATATTTAACAAACTTAGCCTTCTTGACATATTTTGGCTTGTAATAATTTGAGCATGGGCCTCAAAAGATCATTGTGACAAGGCACTAAATAAGGAATACCCACACTGGGAAGAGAGAATGCAAGGGTGTATGAAACAGTTCTCACCTGCATCTACTGTGGTCAGCTGATGTTGTATCACAGCTATCAGTGACAAACAGGTCACCATGGCAACACCCAGCATCCTCAGCCTGAAGTCAAGCCAGCGAGATGACAATTGTGTAGCATACTGGGCCCTCTGATTTGTATCTAACCGCAGCCTGTTCTCCTCACAAAATCTGGCATGGAGGAACAGAAAGTCAAAATAAATCACCCATTTTATTCTGTCACTAACACCCATCCTACAATCATCTACAACCAATAAAAATGGATTAGGAGGTCAAGTAAAGGCTAACTGATATCATCCAGAAATACATTTCACTGGGAAATTACATACTGATCCACAGTAAGTTCAGAAAATGACCATTCTATACACTACAGCAAGGTCTTCAGACAATGCAATGCTCTTGTGAAGAAAATTTATCATACATTGTGTCCAGATTTGCCTGAGCAAGTACATTATATCAAGTGCTCTAGCTAGTACTAGTAGGGTCAAAGACAGAAGAAAGAACCTATGCTCAATAGACATTTGGTTTACTTTTAATGCCCCACCATACCTCTGGGAGTGCCTCATTGCCCTTATTGTAGCCAGCCCTGTGATGCTCTCAGAGAAGTGAGCATAGATGGGTGACAGTGTCACACTTGACAAGCGCTTCAGTTCTCTTGATGTGTGGCGGTAGTAATGCTGTTGATGTAGAAGTGGCATACATTACTGTCTTTTACATTGACCAGGGATATTTGGCGGTTAGTATTGTGTATCATCATGGGAACAAATCTGACAGATTGGCCTGAGAGCATTCATTAAATCAAAGGTGCCCAACCTTTTAAGAAGGGAAGAGGGGGAACATTCTGTGCTTAAGTCATTTTGTTGGAGCCATACCTAAAATGTAGGTGATTGTTTCATAATAATACTCATATAAAGCACTCTATAATCTCTAGTGACTTCAGAGATTATGATTACTTGTTGTTTCTGGAACAGCACATTTGCTCAGGATAGAGAAATTGATGACTGCACAAGGTAAGAGGATGGGTGGACAGATCCATAGATAGATGGACAGGAAAGGGGGGGGGAGGGGAAGGGAGGGAATGGATGGATGGATGGATGGATTGAGGATGAACAAATGGATGAATGGATCATGAATGGAAGAAAGGATGGACTGACAGATAGAATAGATGAAAGAATGAAGGCAGCGATGAAAAAATAAAACGGAAAGTCAGTCAACCTGTATCTTGTAATAGACTGCTCCCATGGGAACCAGGCATATGGCAAACCATGGCAGACCATAACAGGTGATGACTAGAGTTCCAAACATGCCATAAGCTTGGGCCAAGAAAATGTTCATGGTGAAAGGCAGAGAATCATCCACAGCATACAAGTCGGATGAGAAGCGATTGACTATCCGCCCAATTGGAGTTGTATCAAAAAATGACAGAGGGGCCTGAAATTCAGAGATTCAAAAAAAAAAAAAAAAAAANTCAAAAAAAAAAAAAAAAAAAAAGACAAGTCTTTATTTCAAGATGATGAGAGGAATGACCCATTTAATCTGCATGTGAAATGGCCTTTCAAAATGAATCCTCTGCTTGAGCAAAAAATTCATTACAGATTATGAGCTATGCATAAGGGGAAGTCATGCAAAACCTTGCAAACACAAACAGATTAATTGCACTTGGTAAAGGACAAACTTATTTTGTTTAGGTGGTACTCTCTAATTCTGATACTGCAACAGATTGCTTTTAAACAAATACACATATCATGTCTAGGTATCCTCACATGTGTTATCATACATATACAGGTTCCGTAAATCCAATGATATGAATGCAAAAATGAAATACTCAGTTGACAATGATGTGAAGAGGCACAATAAGAGACTGAGTGATAGAGTTTACAAATCAATAAAACAGGAACAAGAATCCAAAACATATCTTTGAAACCAACCTTTAATATTGCTGACAGTAAACGTTTGTGCACAACTATAGCTGCACAGATTCCTCCATAGGCAAAAAGGAAGGCCCTCATTAACGTAAACAATGAGTTGGCACCAGCCAATCCACCATAGACACCAAGGTAAAATCTGAGATTGTCTTCTGCTGATGTCATATTTGTGAAGGGTATTGTACTGAAATCAATAAGGAAACAGATGTATTTAAATATCCCAAAGACTGCAAATATCTCACAGAAGACTGCCACCCCACCTTTCTCACTCTCTGGATGAAGATTCAGAACAGGCCCTTTGTGTATACTACTAACAAACTGGTCTGCCCATCCACCAGCACTGCAACATTTCTGTGGGTGATATGCATGATATGAATCTCATAGAACTTTACAGATAGGATTTTCAGTTGACTCCGCTTAAAATCACAATCTGGATTAGGATGAGTTCCTCTTAATCACAACAATATTTCACATTCTTGCATGCTGTAATTCTATTTAAATATCACTGGATAATCACAACTTCTTTTAACTGCAACTTTTTCTATGCTTCCAAGGAGCTGCAATTAAGCCAAGTTATGCACTCAAAATCACAGTGTCAGTGTAAAGGCACAGAGAGTTATAATTCTGGTTTAAAAAATGTGTTGTAAGCAAAAACGTATTTTCTGAAGTGAGAAACGGGTAATGTTCAGTTGTCTTTTTCATCTATTACCTTTATTGTATTTTGGCAGCAATGAAGATGACTGATAACACTGGAACTTATGCAAACGTAAGCTTGTTACAACTAATGCTTACTCTCTTAACCATGAAGCAAGAAGCGAGGTAATATCCTCAGGTGCAGGTGAGACAAGTGTGGTTTTTGCTTTTTCTTGACTGTGGGACACCCAGTAAGAAAGCCACCAGTCACTGCAGTTTCTTGATGCTGAGAAACATGATAAAGACTTCTGAAAAGTTGACCTTCTCTAGAAGTCAACAAACTCTTATCACCATTACAATCTAATTTCATGGTAATATCATCACTATGTATATGTATGTAGTGAGGGCAATGATAAAGTCAGTTTTTCATAGTAACATGAAAAGACTATTAATCTGCGATGTCATATGCTGACATTCACTTCTCCACTTGTTTAGGGACCAAATCAGCTATAATTATGTCAAAGATAGGAGACTACTTTACAAGTGGGTATTCTTTGCCAGGATCTAATTTCGTGAAGAGTTCAGAATGGCTTTTTGCCAGGATCTAATTTTTGTGAGTCCCACTTGATGATTTTCTTATGTGGGTGAAATGGCATAATTTTAGAGTAACCTAAAGTGACATTACAGGACTGCTGATGAAACAGATTTGGTAACCTTTTTTTGTGTCTTTTTAGACAAATATACAATAATCAATAATGTCCAAAAAACGATGGGTTGTCAATAGAAATAACAGGGTTGAGGACTAATATACAATTTGTTATTTATATGGTAATAAGCCCTTTGAAACTTTTTTAATCGAACTTGTTTTCATTGGATGTAATTTTTGCAAGTGAAGCTCAAATCACAAAATTTACAAATATTAGATCTTCATGAAAGAGATCACATTTATATGGTACCATTTGTGAGATAGTAAAACCATAGTAAAACCTTTGTGGACTACAGATGTAGCTGATATTAAATTATCCATAGCCATGTAACACTGCAGCATAAATGAAAGACAGGAAATAGAGTAAAGATATTCAAGCTACCAAAGTGTCAATTTTAACCCATCTGTTTCAAAGTGCATCAAAGGTACAGAAGGTCAAGCCATACATTATATGGCATTATTTAAAACAGACCTTTCAAGAAGAGGTCCCTATACAAAGGTCATCATTATAAATAACAGCCCCATATTGCGCTTTTCTCAAATACATAAAGACACAACTGGACCTGCTGTTAAATGACAAGATTACAATTTTTACACCAATTCATTTCGTGCATACGAACCTTGCATGAAGAACAATGTTATTAAGACAAGAGGAGATAAGCAGGTTCCCACAGCCTTCCAATATGCACTATACACTGCTCCCTTCACTACGCCTTTCTGTCGCTCCTCCTCTTGCATCAACCTGTCCTCTCCCTCCTCTTCCCCAGTGCTGGCTCCCTCATTTTCTGTCCCCTTCTGATTATTGGAGCGATCCTCATCTAACTGTACATTTGGCAACACAGCACTGGGTGGACCTGAAGGAGAAGAAGAAATACTGTGGAGCTTAGCTGACAAAACCACATGTCTTGTAACTTATTTAACTTTCAAAACTAGTAAAAAATTTAAGTCTCACAAAACTTTTACAAATCTAAACAGTTCAGGCAGTTTCAGTTCCTCTACAAGGCTAGCAGGTGTCTCAGTTCATCTACAAGGACAGATAAGGGCAGTGTCTCAGTAACAAGGAACTGAAAGATCTGGAAAGAATAGAAACAAAGAGAGCATCCAATATGATAGTAAGACTGAACCACAAGTACTCGTAACTCATACATAACCATTATGAAGCAAAGAGACTGCTTCCACATGCTCAGGCCAAAGATCCCATCTCACTGAATGATTCTGCAGTCCATTTCACAGTTCATAGGTTATCCAAGTCCTCAAAGATGATCTAATTACATTGAAATATGTCTTAAATGAACTCCCTTAAACTGAAAACTGAGGTTTTATGAATACATCCTTTGGTCCAAATTTATTCCTTTTTTGCCATCAATAATGATTAATATGAACTTCTCTTAAAGTGAACAGAAATCTCTGGTATCTTGCAAATTATCCTGATTCCACTGCTTGGTGGTTATGATGAAATGCCTACTCACCCTCCTGAGCAATCCTACCACTGTCCATAACAACTACCCAATCAGCCCGCTTCAAGAACTTCACATGATGTGTGCACAAAACTCGTGTCTTTTCTCGTAGCAGTCCCATGATGCAGTGAGTGTAGATATGTTTTGCTACATGTGCATCAACTGCAGACAATGGGTCATCAAGAAGGTATACTGATTTGTCCTGAGGAGAGAGGATGTTACCATAATCTGAAAATAAGTCTCACAATTATGAACATTAGCTGATCTGTCCATGTCCATCTTTACATTCACTATACTAAAGGGTATGTTCACAAAACAATGGCTCATGGAAATAATACTAATAATGTGGTTTATAAGTCCAGGCTAATGCCCGCTCACGTGACTTCACACCATTATTATCCCGGCAGGCCTGTTCACTATAGGACTTTCTCCACTCCCTGTTGAGCGTACAGTGCTGCAGCCGTTTACAGGCACTGATCACTGGCATTCTGGCAGTATCTTCCCCTGCCTATAGCCAGGTACCCATTTTACAGATGGGTGGATAAAGGAAATTGTGAATGAAATGCACTTACACCATGACTGTGGTCAGGAATTGAACCCTTGACCTTTAAATCTTGAGTACGATACAATGCCAAAACCATTCAGCCATGCTGCTTCAAACTTCAAACTAGGTAGTAGTTTAGTAACTATGAGATCAACTAGATAAAACTAGCACAGTCCATAGAAAATAAATTTTTTACACATGCAGCTGGTCTAACCTAAAAATATGCTTCAAGCCCTGGAATTTATTTTAATCTTTTAGATCAGAAGTACCTTTTCCATGAGCTATTTATAATTACTTCTTCATAATTGTCATCAGTGAGCAAGAGAAAGGGAACTGAAAATAATTAGAGTGTGTACCAACCCACCTGATAAACTGCCCTTGCTAAGGCAACCCTTGCCCTCTGGCCACCACTCAGAGTGATACCATTCTCTCCAATCTCTGTCATGTCTCCAGCTGGCATAATCTGAAAACATTATATTTGGAAAGAAGAACAAAACCTGAAGTTATTTTCATTAGTTCTCTCAAGAGATAATCATTTAAACTACACAGTATTCAAATGAAGTCTACTTGGGTAGAAATTTGAAACAAGTTTACCACAAGAACATCAACTGAAGCATCACCACTCTAATCAACATTAATAATAGGGTACTTTTAAAGGCAAGATGAACCAACACACTGCACTTAAATTGTCTTGTGCTTTCCCCAGTGATCTTTATTCATCCATTGGCTCACATATAATAAGCAGTTATGTGCCCCACCCCTTCTTTCTCTTCATGCCTCAACTTCTAAGGGCATGAAGTTGTGTCATCCCCAACAATGCACAGGCCTACAAAATCCACTCCAACATCATGCAGCATCCTACACATGTAACTTCACTTCATAGAGAAACTATGGGCAAGTGAACAGGACAAATCCCTTATCTTCCTATATCTGAGTTAGCCTGAAGTCTCGTACAGAAAGTTTCAGATACAAATTACTATATTAAAAATATCAATGTATCCCACTGTCGCAAGGCCAGCTGTCTGTTTTCATTCAAACATTAAACTTTAGGCCAAAAAGTCTTCAGAAAATCTCTTCAGGCAAAAGTCTCTTGTCTTAAAACAAAATCATTAAAGGATAAACAAATGCAAGCAGTTACTGATTAATCAGTTTCAAACACAAGCAATTACTGGCTGATCAATTTCACAAGTTGTTTTTGTAAAATATGGACCATCAACCCATGCATGAACAGATACTTAGAGACCTAGAAAAGCCGTCAGACAAGAAGTGTTCAATGACTTGTAAGTAAGATCAGTGATGATATCAGACCTTTAAGTCATCCACTAAGGCACAAGCCTCTAGTACCAGATCATATCTGTGACTGTTGTATGGACGTCCAAACAGGATGTTGTCACGAACAGTTGCATGCTGGATCCATGACTCTTGAGCAACTAGTGCAAACCCATCTTCTAATCCTTCAACAGAGATAAATCCATGACTTTTGTTCATCTCTCCAATGATTGCACTGAGGAGGGAGCTCTTGCCTGACCCAACCTTGCCAACAATACCAATAAATTGGCCCTGTAAAATAAAAGTGACCATCATGATCCTCTAGAAGTGTTTTTTTTTTTCACAAGGATATGAAATTTGCAAGGAATTTTTGCAAAGATTTAATATTTGCAAGCCCAACATAATGGTTTTTGTATGTGTTCAGAGTAGTTCTGAAGTAACCCAGAATGATGCTTCAGGATTGCCCATAAAAAAAAAAAAATGATTTATTCTCTTCTTTTCCTGTAAACTTTCATATACTAGAAGGCTAAGCCTATATAAAAGACAAGTTGATAATTTCAAATAGTTGAAAAGCTGTCATATTTTCCATATGTTGTGGTTGCACACACTTGGGTCAGTTAAATTTGGTTTACTTGATCTTGATCTATTCTGCAAATAAATTAATACAGGATCACAATGTTGGTAAATGTGAGGAGAATTGCTAAGAAAAAGGACAGGAGGAATTTGGCACCAAAATCACTTGCGTGGCAACACTGCTTCATACTGACAGAAAAACACAAAAATCAGTAATATCCAAATAATGAGGGGTAATTACTAGAAATAATTGTATTGGCGTTTCCCTAGTGCGGCTATCATCCCCTATATAAGTTGTTCACTAGAAGTGGGCCTTTTGAAAAATTTTGAATAGGACTTCAGAATATCCCAACTCATGAAAACACTTGCTTCAGAGAGAGACAAACTTCAGGACTCTGTACCCCTCAGGGTGATTTGAAAGGCCGTACGCATAAAACTTGTTCAGATGAAACTGTTTGACAAGCTAAAAGCGAAACATCTAATATAATATTTCTGTTTAATGAATTTTTGCCAACTACAATGCACCATATCTTTTTCCTCTAAGCAAATCGGTCCAAACAAAATCTGTGCTGCATTTTATATGCCAGCTCGAATGCTTTAAACAACATAATTGTCAACTGGCTGGATTTTTAAATGGAGAATTGTACTGTACAGTACAATTTAGGTTACAGACTTCTAATTGGATAAAAATAGCATGTAGTCATATGCGTTTGGAAGACAGTAAAAAAATCTGTCCTTTAGACAGATTGTGGAGAATGGGCCCTAGATTTGTGAACCTACCTGCAAATTAGTTTGTATTCTCTCCTGATTTTGTAAACTAAACCTGAAGTTTGGGTCATCCACTTCGGTTTCAGTGTGACCTTCTGTGCAGTGCACTTGTCATTAAGGAAACTAGTTAGCTTGTTTACACCTTTTGATGTATCGGTTTGTAGCTCAAAAAAGAAATGAAAGACCTATATTTTAAGCATTATTTTTATAAAGCTCATTGAATTCTGCAAACTATTAAAGAAGACTTAGATATTGTGGAATTTCTTGAAAGTGACAGTTAAAAAATTGTTTATTGGCTCAAAGAGGGAAATTGGATTAGGCTTCTGCAACCTCTAGCTTTAAGATAACAAAGTCAGCTTCTTCATGGCTATATAGAAGACACTCTGAGATTAATATCAAGTTTTACTTTGTTGATTCTCAAAGAGATGTCCTGCAGGTCCTGGGTTTGTGCCTGTGAAGAACTTCTTGATGGTCCCCGTGAAAACTCAGTAGGCTCAATCCTGGGCTCTTCAATGCTACAGCTTGCATTTTCTGACCTCACAGCACCATTCTCTGTATTAACCCAAGTAAAGCTTGCATCCTTGATGAGGATAGCTGCAGAACCTTCTGATGCTGCAGATGAGTAAATAAAGCATAGAACATTAAAAAGAGTTGATAAGAAAGATATGATTTAAGGTTGAAATCTTCATGATGATAAAAGTTTTATCACAAAAGCCAGCATGTGTCTAAAAGTACACAAAGAAGAAAAGTCACAAATGCCCAGTCAATGCAGTGATATTTCTGGCTGCTGCATGAAAATAAAGGAATGAAATTGTTGACACCACAAAGCATAAACCCTTATGTCATATCATGACCATACAAAGCAGTAAAAAAATGAACTAGGATTTTATTTAACACAACAAGGTAAATGATTTACAGTTTAAAAACTTTACCGATATTGTTCAACTTATTGCAATGTCACAAAATGATACATTTATCACTTTTCACTGATCTTTTACAAGCAACTAACAAAGATTTCATTCAAAGATCTGTACAGTATTTACAATATAATAAGACTTATTAATATATAATAATACTTATTATCACTTTCATTACTCACCTTCGGGTGGAAAATAGTACTGATGTAAGTCAGCATCTTCCAAGCAAACAAATTTCTGTACTCTTTTAACAGACACCCATGCTTCAACCAGCCCATTGATAACCCAAGGAAATGCATTCAATGGGCTAATAAGCATCAGAAACAGGGACAGACTGGTGAATACCTAAAAAATTAAACGGGATCACATTATTGGTAGATACGCAGAGGCAAAGTATAGTTATTTTCAAGACAAGACGATCTTAAAGTTTATGAAAGAGATGTATATGGTGAGTTTTAAAATGAAACACACAAAAAAACTGTTATTAAAAAGTAAAAGTGCAATTGTAAAATCCAGTATTTTCTCCAGACTGTGAGATTCATCCCTTAAATTTCAAATTCCTCCCTAAAACTACACTGAATGCATGCTGATCTCCCCTTCTCTCCTTGTGCTCCAAAGTTCATATTACTTGCATTAAACGAATAATCCCTCTAAAAATTTACAAATCCCTTCCTCAACTTCATGAGAAGTAATTTGATAGGGCACTGTATTAGGCAATGGCGTGGAAATGAAACTGCCGCTAGCACTCATACAACTGTCACCATTATCATTACATTATTATTATTTTTAATAAAAAAAAGGTATTACTATACCTTTGCAGCTGTGAGTTTGTGTCCCAGTAAGACATAGGTAGCAAAAGTAAGTATTGATATTAGCACTGGAGTTGTAGCCCAAAAGTAGACACAGAGTGCATCCAGGTATTTTCTTCCCTTCAGACAGTGCAGTTCTTTAGCTCTCGTGTCACTGATGCGATCCATAAAGTGGTTTTCCCAGGAGTAGAATTTCACTACACGGATGCCACTGAGAAGCTCATTCATCAGCTGTGCAGTACAAATATGATTTTAGGTAAATATGTACATGTAGCTGCCCAATGAAAATGTAATACACTATTCCTCAGTTAATTGCAATATGTTTACTAATTTCAAATTTTTACAGCATCTTTATAAATTACTTATCAGTAGGAAAGTCTTTTTGCCAAACTGTGACATATGTATTGCAAACTGCCTTGTTGTCCTCACTGCTTATTAATATCAGCATCATTATTCACAGCAATTTATTGCTTAAAGAAGCTCTTGCATTCCTTGGTATCCAGTACATTGTGATGAGGTGTAATCTACCAGCTTAAAGAAAATGTATCTGCTGGATTTGCTTAGTATGCCGAAACCTATTTTAGGTCATCAATGACATTCAAGGAGCTTCAAAGTTGCAACAAACAGGGCTATTTCTCTTCTCAGCATTGAGAAACTAACCTTAACCCTTTCATCTTTGTATCCCATCATCTCTCCACTTAGTTTCCCAATTTTGATGGCAATCCATCGGTTGATAGGAACCAAGAGCACAGCAAATGCAATCCCAGCTAGAAAGGCCAGCCCAACTTGCTGGTATAGGAGAAATAAAGACACTCCTACCTGAAATAAAAATATGGTCAAATTAGGAAAATAATAAATGCATTTTTCCTCCACTCTCGCTCACTTTCTTTCTGTCTCTCTCTGTCTCTCTCTATCTCTCTCTTTCCATCTTCACTTTCACTCCTCATCTTCCAGCAAGCATTTGATACATTTAACTTAGATAACTCAAGGATAGACTAAAGATCTGAATATTAAGTACAACAAACTGACATCTCATGAAGGCAGACACTCAATAATTTTAAAATTACAAAATATACACATCATTCAGGAAAAAAATCTGGTCAGGATTCATCCTCAGACCCCTTGCACCAGGGGTTCTGGGGATGAACCAATTTACACTGATGGTAAGAAATAACCCTAACATTTTGCCCAGATCCTCCCAGCATAAATAATGCAAAAAATGTTTTTAAAAAATGAAAATACGACTTTATTTACCCGGTAGGAAAATTGTTTTATAATGTCATACAAAGTTGTACATCTCATTCGTAATACAAACACATATAACAATACATTTATAACAATACACATAATAATATAAATACACATAAATACACATAACAAAGTCATTGCTGATCACCAGCATTGCAGCACTCTAGTTCCCCCTGCTCTAAAGCCAGGTACTCATTTACACCTGTTGAGTGAGGAAATGGAACTGAAGTGTCTTTCCTGAGGATACTACAACGTAAACCGCCCAGCTCACGAGTCAAACCTTAGACTTGAAAATCTTCAGTTTCTGAGTTCGACTCACAAACTGCATGTCCACGCTGCCTACCATACAAAAGTTGTGAGATACCATCTCATAATGACACAAAATAAGAGAGGAAAAGCCAGAGAGCAGTGTGATCAATAACAACAAAATGCATCTTACCTGGAAAGGCAGACTCCAAAATGCATGAAAACTAGGACAAAAATTTTGGATCCTGTCAGTATCTGTACTCATAAAGTTGACAATTTCTCCTGTCGTGAATGCAGCCTGGGCCACACCATTAACTGTCAGAGACTTTCTATAGATAGTAGTTATAAGAGCACATCGCATTTTATAAGCCACAACTTGGACATTATAGTCAAACTGAGTGGAGCAAATGGTAGCCAAGAGAGTTGATAAAAAAAGACCTCCTGCAAATAAATAACCCTTGTAAGTGTGGTCTGACTTATTTTCAATGAAACTCACTAAATAGTTCAACAGAATAGGCCCTGCAAAGCCAAAGCAGTCTGCAAGAAGTTTCAAGACTCCTAGAGAGAAGTATTCCAATCCAAATGCTGAATTTAAAGCTTTGACAAGACTGGCTTTTTGTGTTGTACTGTTCTGGTCATAGCGAGACAGAAGTGTTTTTTCAGATATACATCTTGAATCAACCCCCTCAGAAAATGCTCCGCTTGAAGAGGTACTCTGATAACTTCCATAATCTCCTAAAGATGAATTGGTTATGAAATCAACATGTGGTACATCCGCTTCATTTTCTCCATTGCCACTTTCAAGATTCCCCTCAGATGACCTCAAGTTGTGTGTTTCTGATGATTGTTGCAACTTCTGCATCACTTGTACAAACTTTGTTTCAACATGAAGTGTATTTAGTCTGTCAGGCAGTAGATAAAGGTCATCAACACTGGAGATTTTAAGCTCAGCCCCACGGGACATCAAGCGTTGGACCCACTGAAAAGTTAGCCAGGAAAGACATCCAGCACCTCTCTCAGCAGTAATACTTGGAACTTCAGTGGTTGTATTCAAGGCGTGGTAGGATCTAATCCTTTCCCACGTCAGTGGCTCTGACTCCTCATGCGTTTCATTTATCTGAAATACAATGTTACTGTGATAGATCCTCCTTCTGTTTGGTATGATGCTAATGAGATATATAAGACAAAGGGCTGCACTGACATATGTTGCATACTCTTCTGTAGCATTTCGATGCTTGGAGTGCGAAATATGCCTTGTGATAACTGTATGAACGTGAACAGCGGTAGACACAACAATAATCAGAATGGCGATGATAGCACTCGCAGGGCCTCTCAGGCTGTTGCTATGAAGATATCTTAAATTCCAAATATAAAGGGCATGACAGACCCATGCTAAGAGTGCAATCCCCACCACAACTCCATCAGCAATGCTTGGCAATGCATGTTCCAAAGTGACTGAGAAAATGACCTGAAAGACTGGTGTGAGTGACAGCATCAGAACTGTCAACTGTCGGAGTATGAGAAACCATGTCCAGCTCACATATAGGCTGCTCCCTCTAAGACTTGTGCGACGACGACCAAAATGATAAACACTGACTATTGCTAGAATGGCATGAGATGGTGCAAGTATGGCCACTTGTTCAAAGCAGTGGCCAAAATCTTTTCCTTCCCATGAAACAAAATCTTCTCCATGTCCACAGAACATGGACCAGTTCCAAGAGTCTGACATTGACAGATTAGCCATCCTCAAAGCCACTGTTTCCAATGGCTTTAGTTGCAGCTCATGTATTCTACATCATAGTTCACAGCAAATTTGCAGTGTCTTGGCTGGTTTGATCCCATTAGCATGGAAGGAGGAGGCTGAAATGGAAAAGAAACAAAAACTGTGTTATTATACAGGAGATATATTCTAAATATTATATTGGTGACATTTTAAATCAGTTTTCACACTGAATATGTCCATTCTGCATGAACATATGCAATAACATCTTAAAAATGTGTAGCACCCTATCAGTTTTGCATAAGTGCATTTGAACAATGTAAACAATAGCAAAAGCAAAGTGTGTAGTCAAATAACTTGAGATGGCCACAACAGATATTCAGAATGTAGAAAGACATGAACCAAACATTACTGCTCTTATCCACCTAGATTTTCTAGACATAACTTATCATTATGATCGCAAAAAGGAATGAGTGCGCACTCTCAAAGCTTTTGCCATAAGTTTGCCAAAACATTAAGAGCCTGAGTTTTTTCAAAGACTACCAATACCAAGAAAAAATATCTAAATATCAATAGTTCAGTTTACATCATCGAAAGATTGTTGTAAAATGTGTTTAATCAAAGTGAAAATGCAGCTTTTTTTCTCAAGAGAGTGGAATGACTGTAAATGTACTTATTTCACAATACATAGGTTACAATCTCTCACCTCTACCTTCCCCTCAAATCCCCTAAGAAAAAGCCACAAAATAAAACCACACAGAAAGGTGAATCTTACTGTTTCCAATGTACAGAGATACTATGCCTATATACTGAAAGATGAAATTTTATGCAGAAATTGCCATTATATGTACATGTACCTCATTCTGTGGTTAATGATAAAGTTCCATGAGGCACAGATTCACTGAGGAATATTTTTGTGTCGCACAATGACGATGACAGAAAGTTGGGCAGCAGTGCTCATCAAATTCACAACGACAATTCTGTAACACTGTGAGGTTAACGGAGTATTATCAGCGCTACATTTGGCATATGATAGATAAGCATAAATATTTCATTTCAATATGTTAGTATGTGCCCTCAGTGTTCACCATTTTGAAATGTAGTTTTGTATTTGTTTGCATTGCTCTAGTGCAGAACTCTGCCAGAGCTAATAAACAGAATTGAATTGAATTGATTAAGAAAAAAATACAGGCATTTTCCTTACCAAGAATATCACCAAGGCCGTTCCTTTTTCTCACTATGAACATGTCTAGTTCACTTAAAGCTAGGGTAACAGAAACATTCTATGTCTATTTCTACCTAAAATGACATACATGGAGAAAAGGATCTTCCATACATGAATAACTTTTTTTTGCTCATTCTCATGTTCTTGACTAGTGTAGTTGTGTGTTTTTGCCCTAGCTCTTAACTGAACACTTCTTCTTAACAGCTGAAGTTACATACTATAAACTTAGATCAGCTTGAACTTTTCATTAAGGCAAATCATAGGAGGAATAATTTATAAATGACTAAATTCTAATAATGGGGTTATTGTAGTTTATGCTTACTTAACTAATGCATGTGGGCATTTTTTTAACAATTTTTAGTTCTCATTGAAGTATGACATGTTTGTGCTAAGTGTCTAGGTTGCCTGCCAATCACATTTAACTTCTCCACTCTTTTACATTTTTTGCACCTTACCCTTTATATCCCAAATGTCCAGTGGTTAAATTCCAGCCCTGTGAGGCAGTGGTTCTCTTGCATTTCCAGTGCTAGAATTTACACCACATAGTTTTATTAGTCCCAGCTAATCAACTGTTTCTTTTCATCCTGTGGTTGGCTGAATTTCAGGTACGAAGATGCCAAGCCTGGCACAACAGTATGCAATCTTAAATAAAAGGTGAAATAAAATCAGAAAACTGGCCATGGGGAGGGGGGAAAGGGTTGGATTCTAATTTCAAAGGCTTAGATAGGTGAAAATACTTTGTAGGCTCAGAATAGCCACTCAAGTATAAATTGTATAGTTGCTGCTAGGTGGGTAAGGTTATCCTGTTTAATGTGTAAAAAGGCTTAAAATATTAAGTAGCCGGTTTCACTATCAAAGTTCTCAAAATCTAATTAGTCTCGGGGCATATTTCTATGTCAAAATTTGTAAAGTTTTTATCTTAAAATTGTGGAAAAAACATTGGCCTCTTCATACCTTTCATCAGCTGGTAAGGTGTTACCAAACTACAAACATGGAGCACGCTGACTGCTGAGTCTTTGATCATGTAAATAAACTTTAAAATAACACAACTATTAACTTCCCGTTTCTAGGTTGTTAAGCCAGTGACTAATCTTGCCTCATCTACCACCTTCTTCACCTACAAGGCAGACACTTTCAAGACTTCTCCCACAAGATTTCTAGTCTGTTATTGTAGATTTTATTGTCTTTTGTTCCATTAGGATCTCATAACAGAATTGTTCTCATTATTACTGTGTTCATGTATACTGCAACTCTGCCAATTTTCCATCTTATGCATAAGAAAATTATTCTTATCTCTTTTTTCTCTTATCTTGCTGTTCCCTCATCAGTTGAATCAGTCATCTCCTGACATCTTGCACAACCTTCGCTTAGGATTCAGGCATTGTTTCTTAAGCACTAGGGTGGAAGTGTGGTCCCGACTACTTTATCGATATATTGAACACCAATGAATAGTATCGATACTACAGTGAAACCTCGCTATACCGCCACCCGTTATACCGCCATTCCCGCATACCGCCAGCTTTTCGCCGTGGAACGGATCTGACACCTATACAAAGTCACTAAAAATCTCGTTATACCGCCATCCGCCAACAGTTTAACTGTTACATTCATAACTTGAGTATAGTAAATATTGCTCGTTATACCGCCAACGTAAATTTAACCCCTACTCCCCACTCCCCATCTCTACCTAAATCCAGCTAACAGACGGAACATCACTTGGCGCCACAGTCTGTGCTTGTTACTCAAACACCAATCCTACTACACACTCTTCGCTTTTTGGAAGCGAAGTCCTGATAGGCCTACTGATGGGGCATGCAGTGGGAAAGGCGGGTCACAGTTCAATCTCCTCTCGCTCAATAGGCCTAGAGAGTTTGCGAACGAACGTAAGCGCGCGCGAGGTGATGCTTCAACTGGTTCGCACCGGTCGCGGGGTACGATGCAAACAGCACACATTGATCTATGACGTAGGCCTAGCGCTCGTGTGATTCTCCGACCCGGATGTGTAATGTGTAGTAGTCAACTTCTTTTCTTATCATTCTCCAACTTGACACATACGCTTCCAATCCTTAGTTCTTGCTTGTTTTTAATTTTAACTCTATTGTTTTAAAGGGAGATAACTGCATTATTTTAGACAATGTTAGCCAGTCCAATGTTGGTAAATTACTTGTTCTACATGGTATTTTCGTTGTACCGCCATTCTCGTTATACCGCCATTTTTCTGTTTGCCCCTTACTTGGCGGTATAACGAGGTTTCAGTGTAGTTTCATTAGAATCAGCAGTGGATTTATGAACAGTAAGCCAGAAAAAGTGAAGAGAAAAGGACGAGAAGAATTACGAATGAGACTCGGGCCTGAAGCTCCTGTCTCACTGGACATTAGGATTAGGGATTAGCCTCTGCTGATGCTCCTGTCTCGATGGGCATTAGGGTTAGGGTTAAGGGTGCGGTTAGGGTTTGGGACTAGGTTGTATCCGTAGACATGAGCTCTAGTTAGGGGTATGAGTTGTTTCTCACATTCGGAATTCAGAAGGAGGAATACAGGAATCGGCTTGAATGAATTCAGCAGAGACCTACTAAGAAGTTATTCCCACGGGTGTTTGACAGAATGCAGAAGTGGTGATTTGTTTTCCAGACATCACGTCATCAAATGACATTTACTGTCAAGATATTTTTTAATTCTGTGGATGGACCATTCATAGAGCCTAGTCTTACAATGAACGTGTATTACTATGAACAGAAAATCCCATTACCTTTCATTGTTTATTTAGGCCGTATCTGAACTCTAAACTTAACTACCCGTTTATTTCAGGTATCGATACCTGTTTTAGGTTTTATTTATTTATTCGATAGGCCTACATCAATAATGAATATAAGTAGTCGGGACCACACTTCCATGCTAGACCTAAAGCCGTTTCTTGCATAGCATGACTAAGCCCACTTTAGCAGTGTTTAGCAATTTAGATAGGCTTTCACAGTTCTCCCAGGATCTGTATTCAAGATGTAGACTGGTCAAATGAATGCCTTGGTTGAAGATGAAGGTGCTTTATTTCTAGAACTGCAGAACCAGAGAGAGAGAGAAGAGAGAGAGAGAGAGAGAGAGAGAGAGAGAGAGAGAGAGAGAGAGACTGACCAAGACGTCCAAGTGTGCAAACACCGTTCGTGCTAACATTTAACTATAGTGTTTCGTAATTTGTTTTTGGAGAAATATGGGCAGAATGAAACACATATGCCTAGTTCACTGGAGGTCTTCACTTTGGACCACAGAGACTGAAAGTAGAAACATTTCCGATGGCTACACCGGAAGTAAACATTTTCTTGTTCAAGGAGAGTAGTTTCCCATCGCTCCACAAGTTAGGCCTATGACAGTTTCCAAATGTCGCAACTAGTACAAAAATGCCAAAAGCCTACCTGATTGGTAGTAAACGCTGTTCTTGACTGTTTTGAATTTAAATCATTTGGCTCAGCTTTCATAAGTCAAATGTTATTTTCAACAAAATAGTTACTGAAAGAGCTGATATACTTCAAAGGTGGTAGTGAAGTGTGTTTTATGTGTTGCAAAACAGAGAGATTTAGAAATTCTTTCGTGCCGCATTCAGTCAAGAGTGATGAGGGACTCTCCGTCACAGTAAATCTTAAAAAAAAAAAATGAAGCACACTGCACTGTAAACTCACAGTGAGAATGGCCAGAAGTGGTGGGGGAGGGAGGAGGGGGTATGAGACTAACGTGTGAAGTGAACGAGTGATTATTGTTGTGATTAGTTTGTAACCTGATTTATGAATCGTATGGCAGTATGCATGAATGTGAATTAGTCTGAGTATTGTATTGTAATGAGTTATGTACTACTATGTTTAGACTACTTGATAATTTATTATTTACTCTCATGTACAACAGCCAAGGCAATTATCCTTTCTAAGGATAATAAAGACATTCTCATCATCTCATCTCATGTGCGTACAAATGTTTTGTTTTGGTACGGTATTCGCAAATTCCTCAATAAATGCCGTAAGATGTCGTTGTTAGCAACACGCTACTTCCGGGCCGAAATTTGTTTAGGTCGTTGTTCCAGAAAAGTCCTGTCATTTCCTTGTATATAAACTTAATGAGCACGTCTATCTGGAGTTACCTCTGAAGCATTAATTCAGACTCTTTAACCGATCTTTACGATGGCGAAATGGGGAGAGGGTGATCCAAGGTGGATTGTAGAAGATCGGCCTGATGCTACAAATGTCAACAACTGGCACTGGTAAGCACACCTCTGATCCAATGAATGAATGACACATGTGCTTGATACTGTGATAGTCTTGTTTGTAGCGAAGAAATCACGGCGAGCGTGATTATAATTCACTCACTGATTAACAGAGTAGATGGATCTAGAGCTAGTCTAGGTATAGCTTTGCTTAGAGTAGTGAAGTTATGAGTCTAATAAGTCTATAGATCTGTGGACAATTCAGTATTTGTAATTTTCAATCAGCTGATTGACTTGAGGAGTTGCGTCACGACCACGAATGAAAGAGGAAACGGGAGTTAAGACTAGACTAGACTAGTCTAGATGGAATAATCCAGGAACCAATTTAGTGGCTTCTCTAAGACTAAAGGAACTGAATTCATGCAAGAGTGGTCCTGTCCCTGGAGATAGCCACCTAGATATCTACAAAGGTGACACGTATTTTCGGCAGTCTAACGAAAGAAACTCCAAATGCCAACTCCAAACACAAAAACTAAATTGAAAACAAAAATAATTCAAAGGGTTATCCAACTTACCTCCAAAAAATAATGTCTATGTGGGTTAAAACCCTATTCCCCAGGAATACAGAGCGATTGAACACGCTGACCCATTGGGTTCCACCATTTTGAATCTGTCATGTATTTTCGGCAATTATGTTCCGGTGTGTGATGTGGGCGTGGCAGGGTGCGTTCAGACACTTGAATCAGTGAAAACTTGAAGTACAGATTCAACCGATGAATTCACAAATGTGCAGACATAAAATCTGTCCACCAAAAATTAGTTAAAGTTACAAATTCCAAATTTTAACTCAGAACTGTTGAAATTGTGCAAACATGACAAAAGAAGGTGGTCAAGTTGCACTATTTTTCCATAGCTGGCTGATGATGACATGGGCAGATGTACATATCACCCAGCCTAACAACTCTGAAAGGAGTGCAGAATGAGACATGTGTGTCTAATGTGAGCATCCTTGGTGATCACATTTGACCCACTTGACAATAATTAGGGAGACTGCCCCTTGCAAAGCTTGTGGTGAAAATCGTTTGCAAATGCAGCAGAGATCTTCACTGGATATTTCATCATGACTGCCATGATCTGAACAATATTTGTTGATGCTCCTATTGTGGAGGTAGGCCTACTCTTATACCAATGTCTAAATGATTGTTGTCAAATCTAGATGTTCATATATGCCTTATCAAAATTGTATGCCTTTCTCAAAAAGCAAATTTACTATCTGCTCTTATTTAGGATATCACTTCCCAGCTAACACACTATCTTGGCCCAATATGGTGGTGATAATGGTAGTGATGATTATGCTAATGATGAGTATAATGAAAACACAAAAAAAAGGAAGGCAAATTTATTTGACATTTTATTAAACCACATCAAATATATTCTGATAAAGCTAAGAAGAAGAAAGGCTTAAAAGAGACTTAAAGAAAGAGGAATGAGACAAGATTAAACCTCCCCCCCAAAAAAGGACCTAAGCAACATAGTGACTTGAAGACGCCCTAAATGATGTTTGCCGTTATCGGGAATTCCCGATATGGCATCACGGCGACAAGAAAGACCCTAACAAACGATGCTGATGTAAAAAAAAAATAATAATAATAAGATAAGTGCTCGAAAATGGTCCGTTAAATCGAGATAAAAAAAGTATTAACTAAAAGTCTATTAAAACCACTACCTAAATTTTCTGTTCTTCAAACTCTTACCATGTTCAGTTTGATACGCAACATCGTTGCTCTGCAGAGTCAGAAAACACTCTTAAGTACGAAACAAGTACCGACCGCCTGCTAACGGAAGCTCAAGGGAAGCTACTCACAAAACAAAAGTGTTGACGAAAATGGGTGACTGCCGAAAATATGTGTCACGTCCATATTTGTCTTTCAATCAGCTGATTGACTTGAGGAGTTGCGTCACGACCACGAATGAAAGAGGAAACGGGAGTTAAGACTAGACTAGACTAGTCTAGATGGAATAATCCAGGAACCAATTTAGTGGCTTCTCTAAGACTAAAGGAACTGAATTCATGCAAGAGTGGTCCTGTCCCTGGAGATAGCCACCTAGATATCTAGACTATATTTTTAGATTTAGAATGGGGAAGCTCTTTCACTTTCACTTCAGTATTTTTGTTTTTAATGGACTAGTCTAGACCTAGAGGTTTAAACCAAACTGCTCATTATGAAACTTAACTGAGCAGTGAGCACTTTAGTCTTTACCAAGATTGAAAATAAAAACACTAAATAACACTGATTAGAATTCAAATCTTAATCTAGTTATGTTATATCCTCAAGCCTAGAGGTATTGGTTGTCATGCAGGTAAGGATTTGCAGTGAAAAATACTGCAATGAGGTATTTTCAGACGGGTCAGTTACACCATGTGATCTAGGGATTGCTAGGATATTTTTGATAAGTGACGAGTAATCATACATGAGCAGAGCATGTAAACAAACCAACGTGTGAGCAAGATTTCCTAGGTCACGTGATGGAGGTGAAAATACCTAATTCACCCGGGAATTGTGCCAGAGCTTTAATGCAGCATGAAAGAGCATTCACTTGTCTATAAATGAAAACAAGAAGCACATCATGATAACAGCCATATTTGTTTGCCTACAATCCTACATCATTTGACCGCTGCGCTGAAGGGTCACTTCCTTGACTGTTCCATCAAGTGGAATGTTAGTATTGTCATTATACTGATGATTGAAGGCAGTGTGGACTGTCACAGTGCTCAATGTACCAAAAATAACCCGATCTGTCACTCGATTATTATGCATAAATCAAATTTTGCGCCCTCTGGCAAGGTCAGATAGTCAACCAATGAATGATGCTCATAACACGAGATATATCTTGAAAGCCATTCTTATTCCATTCATAAAAGTATCATACTGTGACCTAATTACGTGGGCAGAGCAGTGGAGAGTGATTGTGAAAAAGGCCTAAAAAAGACTGAAAAAAAATATTAGTATTAGAGAGCAAATTTTTCAGGATCATATTGATTTACAGCTGCAAACCACAATCAAAATGTAGACCATATTTGTGAAAAATAAGAAAAGCACAGCAAGGAGTGCTACTGCTCTCTGATGGAATAAAATTGCAACCAAATTCTCTGTTGTCATACTGACCTCCCAGTTACTTCCATTGAACATTCTCTTACACATGGGGAAGATTCAACAGGATTGTTCAAAGTGAAGTTAAATAGTACAAAATAATATTGAAAAAAAACCATTTTTAAGGTTTAAAAGTTCAACAAGTCAAATTCTTACCTTAAAAGAGCACAAATCCATGAAATAACAAGTGAAAAAGACATTTACAATGAAAGTGAAAAACATATTGCTCGTTCATGATGAAAGTAGAATTGAAAAAAAAATATCTTCTCAAAATGCTATGATCTATCCAAAAGAATATTTGCATAAGACTTTTAGATAACTGTACTTAACTGTTGTTTTTTTTTTTTCAACCACATGGTTTCAGTAATAAAGATTTTTCCCCATACTCTCCTATGTTAATTATATCAAAGATTGTAAGACGGCGATGACCCGAAAAGGATAGATTTACTGTATCATGCACGTCTTGTGCATGACATGATTACTTTTTGTTGTGTTTGCAGCCAAATAATCATAATTATGAGGGATGATATAAACATAACTCAGTACTTCTGTTTTCAAACTGCCTTATGACATCTCTTGGTACATAGTCTAGATTTATTTCAAACAAGTGTGACCTTCGCAACACATCAGTGTTTCATTGTAATAATGTAGGATATTGGGAGAAGTGTGTTGCTCACGTCATCGAGATTGAAACTAAATACTGGCAGAATGATTGCCTACAAGAACCTCACGAAAGCATCGTCATCAATTTACAAAACAGTTCTTCCTCTTCTTCTTCATCTTCGAGCGATGAGTCGTCAAACATATAATGTGCAGGTCAGTGTGGTTTAACAATAATGCTTTCTTTGTGTTTGTTATTTATTTAAAAGTGTCATTAGTCTTCAACATTTAGATTTTGCAATTTCCAAAACATCATAAGTTTATTATATTGTTTGAAATATGAGATATTAACTCGCACATAAAGAAACTGCCATACTGATAATTTAATAATTTTAAAAATAAAAATAAGATATCAAATGTAGTGATAGCCAATAAAATGCCGCCATGTATTTTAATGTCTGGGGTATTTTGAAATAGCCTTTTGAAAATGTATTTCAGTGTATGTAAGTATATCAATCTTTCTTTTGCTTACTTATTCGAAAACGAGATAAAATTATGAAAATCTATCTTACCAGTAATTGATTAATGTTTCTTAAAATGTTCTAGTTAGGTACTGTTATTCTGAGAATATATGCAAGAAATCAAAAGAAAATAATGAAATTTGCCAAAGTTATCGCAATTTTTCATTTCTACTTTCATTGTGAACGAGCTATACTACAATAATGCACACAATAATTGCAGCACAGTTCGTATACGCAGGCACAATATCCGGATAAATAGATCTGCATGATATCATATGCTTCACAAGAACTGATGCCTGAGGAATAATAGAGAATATCAATGTTTATTTTATAGATTTTGGTTTTGTCCATTCCTCACATAATTTAATGCTGGAAATCGGTTCTATGCTGCCCATGAATACTCTATGCCAAATGACTGTCAGTGTAAATAGTATGCGCATTTAGATGACTTTGGACATAGCTCCTGAATGTGCTACTCTTGAATGTATGAAATCAGGTATCTCCAATGACTATATACTTTACTCTGGCAAGTAGTTATACTAAGTTATAGATTGTTGTCTGTTGGTGTGTATTCAGTAATAGTTCCTTAAATGTTGGTAAGTTTCATTGATGGCTTAAATGTAGCCCATTTTGGTGACTTAGCTTTCTAGACATGAATGAAGTGACGTAGTTCAGTTGACGTGGGATGTGGAATTGTACATGATCTCCTGCCTGAGTTAAGGGAGGACATACCACACCAAAGATATCTTGCTCAAATGAAAAATCTAGTCAAAATGAGAAAGATACTTCTGTAAATCTGTTAGCGGTTAATTTTTTTATGCTTGCGCAGGGTGGAGAAGAATGCCACTAACTGGTCAAAGGAGAGAATCAAGGAGCTGTTGAAGGGGCTGAAGATAGAACATGAGAAAGGTAAGATGTGTATGATTTTTTAATTAAGTTTGTTGTGCTGAAGTAAGGAGAAGTGGATGAACGTGACAGACTAGGAGGAAATGTAACTGTAAGAGAAATATAATTCATATTAAGATGTGTGCCATTATAGTAAGGCTGCAGAGTTTTAGGAAAAACAAGATGAGTAGACCTAAATGACTAATAAAAATTGTAAGAACGTAAAGTTAACGGCCTCATTAAAAATTAAATTACAGCAAATTTCACTTAACACACCAGCATTTTGCCCAAAATTTCAGTTAATCTAAAAAAAAAAAAAGAAAATCACTGTCCAAAGGTCCTCTTTATTCGTACTATTCATAGTAAAATACTTTCAGTGACCAGATGATGAGTTTTATAGTGTGACAGTAGTTGCGCCACCAATAGAAGATGTAGTGACAGAGAGAGGAAAAGAATGAGTGGCTGCTGTTACAATTTTCCTTTCTCTGTCCATCGATAGTCAGGCACATGAAGATTACATTTAATATTGTGTCAATCAAAAGTTATGACAATGCATTGTGATCCCCAATAACATGCAGCTCGAAAGTACAACATATCGAACTCTATGCTCACACTAATGGTGAGGGACTATTGTTTCCTCTTATACAGTATTGTAAATGGAATACAAAAATTGCTTAGCCTGTTAAGATTTGACCAATCTTTTCAGTTTCATGTTAATAAGATTCTACTGTAATTATTGAGTCAGGAAGATGTACCATTATTTGGAACTGTCAGAATTTGTTTGTTTCTGGTTTTTTATCTTTTTTAAAGTATTTTGTATGTGTTGTTTAACACTACCAAGAAGTTGCTAAGGGACCCTCTCCATTCCCCCTGCTTCTCCTTCCTCCTGACCTATTGCATGGTCCAATTTCGCAAGAGGGTCACCATTTTTTGTATGCAGCTATTGTATTATTTCTCATTTGATGTTAATGAGATGTGGTGACCAGTAAACTTACACAAATTGAACAAGTTTTCAAAGTTGCTGGAGGGTGTGTATGTTGCTCATCTTATTTTTTATCGCCAGAAGTACAGCACAGATGAATTTCATTTCAACATATCTGTAGATTCAGTTGAACATTTCATCCCCTTCATATTCAAACTTCATTCATATCACATATATATAAGTGCATATTGATTCTTTTTGTATATTAAAGCCTCTCCCCATCTTTAGTTTTAGACCACTAAGATTACAGCAAAACAGAGAATGCTTGCTGGTAACAGTGGCTCAAACATAATTACTGGTGCCAGGCAACATTTAAAAGGCTGTTTGCATTGGTGGATCCAGGATAGCACTGAGGCACTTCTCGGTCACTCCACTCAATGGCAGTGCATTTTGAACAAGGATAACAACACTTCACAGTAATATGATTTTTCAAGCGGAGCGCCTAACAAATGCTCAACTTTGTTATAATTTGATCTAGCAAAATGATCTGGGTAAGCTGTACAACCTTTCAGTGGTGTAGAAGCAGGTTTCAAATTATTGCATTCTGGTCATACTTTGGAAAAGAATAGAATGGGTGTCATATCAGACTATTTTGTCTTTTATGTCAGAATAGGTGCCAGCTAATGTTTTAAGAAATTTATCTTTTTTTTTCTTGTTTCAGGCACATGTGAAATAAAAGATATCACACATATTGAGGGTGAAGCCAGTGCCAACAACAGGAAGGCGAAGCTGATTTTCTTCTATGAATTTGAAATTAAAGGAGAATGGTCAGGTATGGATTGTACGTTCTGTCTAGCTGGGCCTATGTTCAAAAATAAGAATAACTTTATCATCCATAAGAATCTTGCTGAGTTATAATGTGCAACCAGACAAAGCAGCTATTAGTATTATGATTTTAAATAAGGACACATGCAAACATCCCAAGCATAGGTGCACACATCAAAATACTTTATATACAGTGCATGAGATTAGGTATATCACATGTTGAACATTGGAGTTTGTTTTGGTTTTTTTTTCTTTTTATTTGTTTTTGTTAGGTACACTATTTACAATGTTATTTTTTAAGATTAAGCCCTTACTTGAATTTTCAGTTTTAAAATACCATTTGACAGCACTGTAAGCAATCAAGCAGTCACAGTATACCTTATTTATGGTGTTTAGAGAGATAATGAAGATGTGTTCTTTAGCTGTGTTGTTCAGTGTAATCTTTTATGATAGTTTTATTGAATCAGTGCTTCTTCTGGTTATATTTCCAATGTTGATTATCCTGCAAGCTTCTTTGCCAATTGTCCAGGTATGTTGAAAGATGATGTGAAGTCCTACAAGGGGAAGTTTGTGATACCAAATTTGAGTGAGGAGAATGAGCCAAGTGAAATTGATGTAAGTAAGCCAGAAATGCCTCAAGGCAGTAATTTATCCCTGCCAGAATTTAAAATTTTTGAGAAGAATACAAGAGCAGCTTGAGGAAGCAAAGAAAAAAAAAGATGTTGAAGAAGAGCTAAATGTTCTTCCCTTTAGCAGTAGAATAGAAGAAGAAAAATAATTAGACCTCTGAAAGTTTTGTATCAAGGTGAGGTGGAAGATGCTGAGTTGTTTTTTTTTCTCTTTGAAATAAACTTTTTCATGAACCATTATGAACTATTAGAGCAGATTAATAGACAGTAGATCTATTGAAGACATTAGACAGGTTACCACCTGTAACAATCACATTGGAACTCTTTTTGGAATTATCCCTGATCTGTAGATCAGATGTAGTTGATGGATAATACTGCTGCATAGGCTAAGACTTTGTCATAGTATAATATATATGAAATGAAAAACAAAAGTGTATTTATATTTAATTTCGTATTCCATAAAAATGTTAATGAAATTTTTAGGTCAGTAAGAATAAGATATTAATTTTTATATTTGCTGCAATGTGCACAAGGCTAATATAATTACATACATTCTGAATTATCTTTTCTGATCTCCAGATAAATGTAACTGCAGACAAGAGCTGTGATGAAGCTCATGAGTTAAAAGAGATCTTCAGATTATCTGGTGCAGAATTAGTACGCAAGCAGTTGGCTAAATATATCACAGATTTGAAAACAGGTATGCTCCTTCTAAATGTTCTAGTACTTCCATCCATGTAGTTAACATGGAATGATGAGTAATAAGGTTGTGAAACCTGGTGAATTTGCTGTTATCTAAGATGAATACTGTATTTAATATTATTCTTATCCCATTTTCATCTTTCTTATCAGGGATTTTGTATAGTTTTGGACTGGCATCATTCAATGGATTGACTATCTTCATTCATTTTGGAATCATATAAGCTTGTACATGTCAGTAAAGCGAACTGTGCACAATTAATATGTCATGGTTTATTCATTATGAAGAGGTATAGGATTGACTGTTGCAGATCATGTTAACACAGAATTCACACTTCTTTTTTTCATAATGTACTTTTTTCAGAGTATGGTTCAAATATAATTCTTCCCACAAAAGCCAATGAAGGCCAGCCTCAGACATCCCAGGCTGTAGTCACAAATAAAGAGGTAAGCTCTTTTCTCCATTTCACTGGTATTTCTTTTTTTGTCTGTTATCACTGCCATGGTATGATTGCTTGACATTCGCTGGATTTTTTACTTTTTTAATGCAGCAGTATCAATTCTGAAGTGCGCTTCTTAGTTTAGCTTTCACTGGCATTGTTTGTATGTAGGCTAGCCTAGGCTACATCCCCACTATCTGCAAGACTTCCTAGATCTAGTAAAGGTTTATTTGAAACTGGCAGTCTCTCATGAGATAGCACCAGTCATATTAATCATGAGAGGAGGCTTTGTTTTTTGTTCAACCCACCTCCACATAACTCTCTGGCATTTTAGGCTTTACTTTCTTGCCTCACAAATCCAATCAAGTGCATGCAGTATGCCATACTCAGACATTACCCGAATAGGCTACACTGCATTTGGCCCATTATGTGTACATAGTAGGCCCTGAGGGCACTAAATTACCCACTTGAGGATGAGCATAATGTTCTGTCAATCTGAGGGTCTTAATTGTACTTTTAGTAGGCCTGACAGTGCAGGCTTTCAAAACTCGAGAACGGGAAGTTTAGAGCTAGATCTAAATGATCACCATTTCCTGCTCTTCATGCAGATGATATGATGTTAATCTGAGACTGAAAGCAATTTTAGATTTATACATGTTAACATTTCACATTTGGGTACAATTACAGCCATCTATGCAGTGCAACATCTCTTGTGATATTTGACGGAATTTTAGTAGGCCTTAATTAATTTCTTATCCCCTAGTGGGCCTAGTTAGGAGCTAGAATATATCCTCCAGTAGTCTTGAAAATCAAGCTGAGCAGCATTGATGTGATGCGCGTGTTTCTGTTGTAGACAAAAGAAACTGACTACTGACTTGTAAAATGAAAGCTTTTCAGTGTCATTGTTGCCAGTAAGCATCTTTTATGTATATTGTGTTTCTTGTGTGTGCTTCTTTTTTTTAAAGTTTAATAGGGAAAGTTCACCTATTAAATTGCAGTTAGATTTAAATGTATATTAGAGGAATGTAGAAAGAACAGTTCATAGTCAGGTAGAATATTCTTTTGTTGCAATAAGTGAGTCCATAATTTCAGTCAAAAGTTGAAGATATGCCACAGTAAGATACAGAAGCAGTAACTAAAAGACCAAAAGTACAACTGAACCCTCAAATGAGCAGGCATTCAAGTTCTGTAAGGTTATTCTCCTGCACCGCGGTATTAGCGTGAAAATTAGGGTCAGAAAATGAACTTTCTATGCCCGGAATTGGAAAATTCAGCTGTTGGGGATCAGCATCTCTGATGCACACAAACAGTAGGATCACATCTGATCACATTCACATTTATAGTCATTCATAGTAATTAGCAGCTTGACAGATTAGCAAAAATCTTTTGTCTAACTTTGCTGTTAGCCTTCAGTATTGTTCTATTCTAATATATTACATACCAAATTCATTGTCTCTACTTATGAATGCTTTTACCTTATTGTGACTGACTGCTAAGTGCTTGAGAAAAGTCCAATTCAAAACTTCCTTGCCTGAACAGTTCTAGATGTTGCTGGATCTGGCAAGCTAGATGTTGATAGTTCTTTCCCATCCTTTCCCATCCCATTATGCTAGAGCATAAATTTAGTGCATCACATGTAGTGTTGACCATTGTTAGGGTCACTTTCTTTGAGATGTCAAATATTAATCCTAGTTAGGATCATTATCCTGTCATTTACCTGGATCATTTCAGAATAAACCGAAGCAGGAGCTGAATAAGTTTGTGACCTCAGACAAGTCCTCAGAAGTAGGAGTTCGTATTCCCACAAAAACTTTAACAATGTCAGAAACCTTTAACTGCCAAGCTTCAGATCTGTACAGAGCTCTTACTTTCAAACCGGTGAGTATCAATCATATTTTATTTTTGCTTATGCTGTCAGTTCATGAACTGTTAGTTCATTTAGTCAGTGCATTTACAAATTTAATTGGACTGAGCCATTTAGAAATGTCATGAATCTTATGATTGGGAGGGAACCATATATGCATTTTGCTGACATTCCTGCTGTTAACCCGTGCGGCGATGATCAATTTTAGTTAAATGCAGTGATGATCGGGTCTTATATGACCCGATGACTTTTTTGAGGAAATGATGATCGGGTCTCATAAGACCCGTGTGTATTGTCTACATAACTTTAAGCTGAGCACCCATAGTGGTTATTTTGTGCCTTTTAATAGTTTTAAATGACTGTGTAGAAAGATGGCTGCATCGAGGCTAGCAAAGTTTGATGCCATTTTGTCCTTTTTTTTTTAGGGAGAGGGATGAGTACTCTTTACATTACTTATCGTTTATCACATTGTAGGCTTACATTAAGGTGGATAGGTGCATGGTTTGTTTCTCCGTTCAAGTTTACGCATTCTGTCAATACAGTGACGGTTAGCATGTAGCCTAGGTGAGCTTATGACCTTTAACCTGTGCGGTGGTGATCAACTTTACTAGTTACTCACTCCCGTGATCGGGTCTTATAAAATCCGAGTGTGTTGTCTACAAAACTGTAAGCTGAGCACACAATATCGTTATTTCGAGCCTTTTAGACTATTGGGTATTGCTTCTAGACTAGCAAAGTTTAGTCTTAATTTGTCCTTTTTTGGAGGAAGAATGTTGAGTAATCTTTAGATTACTTATCATTTGTCCTACTGTACGCTTAAATTAATATGGGTTGGCCCAAGTTTTGCTCTCAGTTAACTGTTTACGCCTGAGGCCATCGACCTGGAGGATACTTAGAAAAAAAAAGTGGACTTCGCGACTCTTTGATAGACTGCAATATCAATATATGTGGACAGGGATGCATGGCTTGTAAACTGGGTCGCAGCTGCTCTGATGGAGAGAAAAGCCCCCCTTCTATTGGGTTTATGGACGTCTGAATCCATATATATTTGTGTCCAAGATTGCCTCAGGGATATCCTCTTTCACCTGTACTGTTCCACATTTACACTGCTAGGGTGACAAGGATTAAATGTAATGGTCCAGGAAGGACATTAACTTTTGTAGACGATATCCTCATATATAAGACTGCCCCAGATAGGCTGCAGATGGTCACAAGCATTCACGAAACGATGCAAACCATCACTTAGTAGAGTGATGAATCTAACTCACAAGACAACCTGCAAGAGGTCAGCTCTTTGAATAATCACATAGTCTTGGCTGACCTCCCCGTCATCACCTTCCAGAAATATAACATAGAAAATGCACAGAATTAAATATCCCGGGGTGACCTTTGGGTGCAGCCTGTTTGTATAGGCACCATGGGGAGCGAATATTTCAGAGATGCAAACGAGATATGGCAACGCTGAAATCAACAGCAGCTGTGAACCTGGAATAGAATCGACTGGCTCTTCTGCACCATCAGTTGGTCTTAGCATTGGTCAGTTATGGTCTTGGAATCCTCACGCTGTCACCACCCCAGTGTGATCGACTGGAATATATCCAGAATGAAGGTATGCACATCGTTTGGGGTGCATAAGAGAAGCCCTTATTGCGACAATAAGACACATACTGGGACTCATGTCAATAAAACCCAGATATGCTTGCCAAGGTCCTTGTCAAGGCTAATTGTGAGTAGTGGAGGACAAGAGACATCCACTACATGAAAACACAGCTGACATCCACAGCACAGGATTTAAGAGATGATGTCATGGATGGCACAAGTAAAAAAATACCACTGAGCAAAAATATACTACTGCTCTGGTCCCCTCAGCGAAAGACTTGGTCGAGGGAGAGGACTAGGTCAACTCTGGATAGCGCATGACTTACTTCCAGAAAGTAATCATCATCCTTGGCAGGAAATGCAGGAAGTGGGTCCCTGGGAGAGTCGACATCGAGATTAAGCAACTCATTGCTGACAACTGGACAGAAGACGATGCTATCGTGTTTACTGATGGGTCTGTGCTGCGTGGTTAGAAATCAAGATAGGGCTTCTTGTTGAGAGGCAGGGTCATCACTGAGTAGAGTGGAGAGTAATCAACGCCTTTTTCCGTATTGAGAACGAAGGTGGAGGCAGTCACCGCGGCCCTGAAGTAGTTCTCTGGGACCACAGTAGCAAAAGCAGTCATTGTGACAGACTCACAATCCATGCTCCTATAGGTCCTAAACGGATTGTTGCAGCATGCAGCATGAATGGATGGACTATCTGCTGACCTCCAGGTTTCACGGAACCACAAGGATCTTTTGTCCAGGATATGCTGGGATCCATGGTAATGAAAGAACTGATCGGCTGGTGGCTCTTGCCCCTATGGTGGGACATTACGATGGATAAGACAGACATAGAAAAGTTACTGAAAGATTGCCTGTTATCCGCAGACATATCAATCAAGGAGGCTGTGGCCCTCAGACTGCAAGAGGTTGTGCTTACAAAAGGACCAGGTCAAAAGGAAAGGCTACAGCGAAAAAGGGACAGGAGGGTACACACAGAGCGACCGGCACCATTGGCATCACCATAAGTCGTTTGCTGCCAAGGACTGAGCACGTATGGATCTGCTCAGAGTGCAAAGATGTCAGTTCTGCAACTCCGTAACCAGTTTACGCCATCTGTCAAAACGTTGACAGTTAGCATTATGTTGCTGGAGGACAACACAACACTTAACTAACACGTAATTTAAACCTTCAAATCCCCTGAACCTTATGGCATTTATAAGAATGAACAAGCTATTGAAACTACTGTGGTCCTCTCTGGTTTACGAACACCTTTTTAAGTGGCATATCTTCTATTACGTACAGCATCTCATCTTTGTCTACTTCGAACTCTGTGTCCAGGCCTAAAAATGATTGTTTTCCTCGCTATCGATTTCATCTATGATATGATTTTCCTGATAACTGTTAAAATGTTTTTTCTTCTGTCATCACCCTCCATTGTGTGAATCAAAACTTTGAGGCCAACAACTGTGCCAGAACAACAAGCAGTTAAACCTGATGATGTTAAGTAGCGCATTAACAATGCGAATTAAAAGCCAAAATAATATTAGAACCCCTGACGTAAAAATAATAATGGAAGCCCTCACCTACAGCTCATATTAATAGTCAGAGGTATGGAATTTTCGGTATTTGCTATTAAACGACTTTAGCAGCAACGAGAAGAAAATCTCAACCATCAATTGCTCTTAAGGGGACGTGCGGCAGAACTAGGTGATTTTCATAAATAAAGGGAACTTTGTCATTTTGGGGTGAAAAATGGGTCACATAGGGCCAGGAAGGAAGATAAACTGGGGTTTTTCGCAATTTCCTCCCTCCGTTGCTATGGAAACGCCAATTGTTTGGCCGCCATATTGGAAAATATGGATGACTTTTGCATAACTTTGAACCCTTCGATCTGGAGAACAATACATGGTAGGATGTTGGTTTTTTTTTCATTTGAAAGATCACTTTATTTAAAATAGAATGTCACGGGCTTTTTTTGATTTCTTGGATATTTTTTTTTAATAAGTTTTTTTTAAAATGTCATAAAAAAACATTGAAAATTTTGAAAATTTTCAACTTTAAAAATTAAAAAAAAACACCCAAAACACAAGATATCCAAAAAAGCCCACAACATTCTCAAAACAGGGGCTTGGAGAGTTGCTATGCAAAATTTTATGTAAATTGGACCAGAAAAAAGTCAGATCGAACGGATAGAGTGACGAAAACTGTGATTTTGAGATAATTGATGATAAAGATTACCCGATAGATGCATTTGATAAAGGGTAGTCATTTCCTTTTGCATCAGACTACACTTTTTGAGACAGGTATCATGAAAATAACTTCAGGATTCGATAAAGGACATGTTGCTGTTTAAAAAACTCCCTTAAACTCATTTTACACAATTTTACCCAATTTTACCCCTACAGGGTGCCGCACTTGCCCTTAAAAGTCATCTGGTCTTATAAGACCCGATCATCACTGCCTCTATAATGGTGATCGGGTCTTATACAACCATCATTATGGGAGGGTTGTGGTCAGAAAGTGGTGGTCACTCGTTAACTTATGGGTGGAATTGATTGATTTTTGGTAGCTAATGAGGAAAATGATTTTTAGGAAAAGTCACGAAATTTCAGATCCGAGCAGTGATTTTTAACAGAATTACACCTATTTGAAGATACCCCCGGGTCGTATAAGACCTGATCATCGCCGCACGGGTTAATGGAGACAATCTGGTGTAAATGAGTACCTGGCTTTAGAGCTGGGGGGACCAGGGTGCTGCACCGCTGGCGACCAGCAATGACTTTGTTATGCATTTCATTTGTAATATTATGTATTTACATGTATGATGTGTATTGTTATATGTGTTGTATTATGAATGAGATGTTTAACACTGTATGACATTGTAAAACAATTTCCCTACGGGGTAAATAAAGTCGTATTTATTTATT
>JAWQUT010000130.1:1304751-1361474 GCA_033807755.1 Ellobium chinense | reverse complement strand
TATATCGGCGATCGGCATGGAAAGAGTTAATGGTTTTCTGTATAGGCATTTCAACTATGAATCAGGATTTGGCAGCAAATAAATGATCAGCAATGGATGGATGTGACCAGAGGCAACCATTACTATAAATCTGGTAAATAAAATAAACGAGGAGGAAAGTAACTGGCTGGCAGCAAGCTATCTATAGCTACCTTGCTGACTTCCACCTGTCCAGCATGCAGATACATCTGAAACTGTGGCCTTGAGGGTCTAACATTTGCCTTATTGGCAAGGCTTTGGTAGGACCGGGTAGGGAAGAACGGGCCAACATTCACTGAAAATTCAAAGAGAACACAGCTGATAAAAACAATACCTCGTTTGTAATGAACTCTACTGAGCATTAGCTTTTGAACAAGTCAATCATATGAAAGAATCAAATGCAATTCTGAAATTTAAATAAAAAGGAAGAATCTGTCATAATTCTGCCAAAATAAGCTACTTCTAATAAAAATTATGTAAAAGCAGACATGTATGACAATTATGAAGCTAGTGAGAGATGGTGAACCCTGCCAGCAACGAGACTGTCTGAATTTTTTGTATGCAGATATTGTACACTTTCAACACAAAAACAGCTGAATGGTGCACTTTACTCCTGCACTATCATCATATACCAGTACCACTGAGATGTGCTAGTATCTTCTTTTGTCTGCCATCAAGTCTAGTTTATGATAATGTTAACAGAGCTGAAACTTAGAAGAACAGAACTTCATTCACACTGTGAAGAAAAGAAAAAGACTGAGCAATAAAGATTGGTGTATAATGCAACTTTTGTTTTTTAAAACGTCTTATAAAGTAGGCAAAATCTTCCCTCAAACTTGAAATGGAACAGCATACAGCACAGATAAATAGTTTATGCAAATATGCTAGAAATTTTCTATTTATAATACTCACTAGTGGAGGTTGAGTTCTGGAAGGCAGTGTGTGCATGGAGAAGTGTGGTGGTGAGGAACTGGGTTATGTCTTTCTGGATTACCAATACCATCTTGTGGAGAACATCTGGTAAGAAAAGACAAGATAATATATGACTAAAATGCAATCATGCCTATTGGAAATTCCGGCCAGAGAAAATTTGTTAGTATGTTTCATCAATTCTTTGTTCTGCCATTCAAGTGAGATGCTGATAGTAACAGTGCCACTAGTCTTTATGGATAGAAAACTCTTCATCAACACAGATACAAAAATACATTGTTAATTTATTACTTAAATATTTGCATCTATGTATTGGTGCAGATATTTTAAATGGCGTATGTAGTAGTTACCTAATGCAATACCCCTCAGGTTATTTGGCACAAATGAATTTAAGAGAGTGAGCAGTTTCTTGGCCACTTCATTCCTTTCCTTCCACTGGTTGATCATGCTCCGTATTTCGGCTGGAGAAAAAGAGTGAGATAATTAAAGACCACACTCACACAAATTTACAGACTCATGACAACTGTGATAAAGGACGGATGCTGTCCAAGAGCTAGTAAAAAACAGTGAACTTAAAGTTTTGAGGTGAGCAGTATGTATCTCTATCAAAAACCTCAGTCCACACTATACATAATCTGATCTCAAATGACCTTTTTTTTAACCATGGATCTTAAAAATGCATGCCTACTCAACCTTACAAATTATATTTTGCCATGGAGCTGCAGAAAATTCTAATGCAAGAAAGTTTTATAATGTCAGTGAATCCATTTGCTTCATGAAACTAGCTAGCAGCAAAGTAAACCAAGTTGAGCCTCTCCTATTAAAGACTTTACCATACTCAAATGATGGATCTCAGCAGGGTACCTGCCATGAAATGGGACTTGAGGAAGCAAGTAACAAAAGACATCTTCTGAATTTAAAACTGAAGAAAGAGGAGGAAAGAAAAGCACTAGTGAAAATTAGGATAACACAAACAATATGTTGTCAGTACCCTGCACACCTTTTCTCTCCCCATCTTTGGCAGCAACCAAGAGAGAGTGGATCAGCTGTAGCACATCTATGAGATCACCGGTCATGTGACATGCTGTAGCCTCATGAAACATTGTGTAAATGATGAAAAGGGACTGAAAAACAAAGAACAAATGGGAATCAGTGATAGTTATATTGTGCACACGTAAGAAGGCAAATTATATCAACACATAATTATGTCCACATGTACAAACACATAATTCACATATGAAACTGCCTCACTCTAGCCTGCAGAAAGTCTATGTAAATAAAAACTTCTTATGTAAAAGGTGGTTAAATTAAACATAATATACAAAGGCGGTGATCCATAATTCCTTATGTCCTCATCTAGTTAAAAATGAGGCACTTAGACTCCTTCATTTCTGTGGTCATCTTTTATTTAACACAAATTAATGAGTAACAGGATATCTTGAAAAGATAAGTCATTACACAGTTAACCCTTTTGTATACCTATCGCCGGCATACCGGCGCATCCCATACTCTCCCAATCGTACCCATCGTCGGTATGCCGGCAAACAGGTATAGGGTGTGCTTCCTTGCTAAGGACTCGGCCACTCTTCAATGTGGAGTTACGAAGTTTCATTTTTATGAAGTTGGGAGGATAACTATCGGTTCTGATGCCGCCGTTTTGATTTCACTGCCTTTCACACTGTTCGTTTGTGTCAAAACAGTGAGGATGAGTTTGAGTGATGAAGAAAATGAAACTGGAGCTGCCAGTGATAGCTCTATGTCATGGAAATCATTCGATTCAGGTGGAAATAGTGATGCTAGCAAGTCAGATAATGTTGATAGCGGCTCAGAGAGTGATTCATCGGAAAATGTAGAGCCACAGGTGGATGGTAGGGGTGATAGATATAGGAATATCGATGATGGATGGGAGAACAGGGACAGACCCAGACCAAATGTTTTGCCCCAATTTCATGAGCAGAGTGGTCCAAAGCAACCACTACCCACAGGAACAGCTGAACCTAGTGACTATTTTCAGAAATTCATTTCTGAAGACTTTATAAATCATTTGATAGAGTTGTGCCATGCTTATGGGAGTAGAGTTGTGGGAGATGGGAGAACGTGGAATCGGAGATGGACCAAGCCTCATTTTTTCACTGACAATTCAATTTCACATGGTGACTTTCTGATGTCCTGAGTACACTTGGATTACATACCCCCTTGCTGGGATTATTTTACTTATGCTGCCAGTTGATGTACATACCCCCTAAGGAACATTCAACACAACAAAAGCAAGAAATAAGTGAAGTAAATCAAAAATATTTTGAAATGTTTTATTATTTTTTTCACATTTGTGAGGCGGCCTGAAGAAACCGGTCACATGTCATTGGGTCATATTTCGAGATACAGGGCAAAATAGGTCAAAATCTGAATTTGGGTCAAAGTTGAGTTATTGACACAGATATCATCCTAAACCATTTCTAAGCATTGTCTGAAAAGGTTTTAGCAATTTGAGCATCATAAGTATTTTAAAATATTTATTTTTCAGACCCTATGGCGTTGCGTTTTTCCGAAAAATCACCGAAAGTCAGTCGCTCAGACATGGCACTTTGCGGAAATTTTTTAGCATATAATTATTGTACTAAACCCTACCTTGCCGTATATGGATGTTTTCGTTATTTTCCGCTCTTTTCCGTCGTACCGAGTGCGCATGAATACAAGATATCACCACCGGGTCAAAAGAAGTGCGCATGTTTGTAAACAAAGTACCTTTGACTCGTCTCTGCAGTCCACTGAATATCATCATATTCTGCGCAACCTGACTGCTTCTTGTGACTTTAATTGTTGCAGTTTGTGGGTGAACCATTGTTTTCAAATAAAGACTGAATATTTCTGGTGTTTTACAAGTTTTGGGACTGTTTTACTAATCTTTTTCGAGACAACTCCTGCTTACTAACGTAAACCATAATAAGTAGGTCAACTTCAACCAAGCCCAGGGACGACCGAGACCTTCGACCTTCAGCTCACGAGACCCCACATGTGCCCCCAATATGCAACTGCTGGTTGTTAGATGGCAAGCCCTGTTACACTTGGTTCAGTGCCCAGGAACTACAAGATGTGTGGTCATAATTTTGACTATATATTTTGTCCATTGTGGAAGAAAATGATGCTATTAAAATGTGAAAACTTTAAACGCGTTTTTCTCAGTTTTAACTTTCGTGGGGTGACTGTCTTCAAACTGATATAACTTCGTCACTAATTAAGGTATCTTAAAAATTTAAACTGTTTTATGTTCAGAAATGGCTGCTGCAATTGAAAATGGTGGTATCTCAAATTTGACAAATTTCACCATGTGCCTGGTTTTCTCAGGCCGCCTCACATTTTTGTCCACTAACAACATGCATGTTCATACTAACATCATTATGTACTCAGGGATGTAAATGGCCAAGAGCAAAAAATCAGGAAAATTTTCCCGAGGTTCAAAATGCGGATGCAGTGTTCCGCATAAGGTTTCATAGTAACAAATCTTGTACAACACTTAAATTGTTAAATACATTACTGAACTGCAAGAAAGAAGATATAAAAGAACATGATAAAGAGAGAAAGAAATACTCTTTTGATAGCATCCACTATGACCTGGATAATAATAAGTTACTTTTTGGAGAAAAAAAACCCTACTGTAATGTCTTGGACACAAGGCCGCTTCTCTTTAGGGGATGTTTTAAAGTTGGCCTTCCTTTTTGCAGGGGGGTCCTGTGATACATGTTCTTGGTTCTTGGAAGGCACACTTTTGTAGTGGGAAGGAATCAGGGACAGTTTAAAGGTTTTTGACACCACGCACTCATGCACAGATTCTTTAAGTTTGGGCTTGTCGATATCCACACTACTGGATCTCGGATAAACAAAATCACTGTCCCGCATCATGGTTCATGAAAGTTAGGATAAAAACTGCCACAACTAAATCCAAATCTCTTGAAAAGACCTCACTTGATCTACTGACAAGCCTAGGGCCTTGTGCAAAGCCACGCTACTCTAACGAGACAGACAGTGACAGTCTGCAGCCTTCATAAGTTTGCATCAGTGTACCAAGGTGACGACCACAAAGCAGCCAAATCAATTTGAAATCTTGCCAGGGCAAATCAAGTTAGTCTGTATGTTACAATGATCATTCCGGCATACTAGGCTAGATCTACATGTATATATGCCAAACACAGACCAATATTTGTCCAATCGTCCAGCCTGACAACATGCAAGCAATTTCCGGCCAGATCTAAACGGTAATTTCGTAGTTAAAAACGTTCGCAATCAAGCGAGAAAAATAATTATTATTTCCGGCGCTCGACTGTTTTGTCGGCACGACCGGCCGACCAGCCGGCCGGCCGAGCCGGGAAAGGCCTGCTGGCCGGAAAATCCGGCCAAAACCGGAAGATTTACATCCCTGAATGTACTTCTAACACCAGCAGATAGATGCAGCAATCATTTCAGTACAAGAAAATATATAGTTTTATGGGTCTAGAACTTAAAACAAATTTTTTATGAATTTTTTTGTAATGCAAGGTCAAATTTTAGTGGTCCGTCCCAGGGGGCCAGTACTATAAATAGACACTTGCCTCGGGGCTGGGGTATACGAAAGGGTTAAAGAAAATCTTGGATCTCCAGCTCAGATACCAATTCACAATTGCTAGAAAACAGTCCTCATTTCTATTATTAACACTAATTAGTAATAATGATTTTGCCATGTAAAGACAAAATTCTACACTGCATGTTGGGTCAAAATTGGGGTAAATGCATTTCCATAAACACACTGAACTTCTCATGTATAATATGTGGATATAAAAGGATAAACTAAACTAGACTGTAATAAGGAAAAAAATTATTTCACCACAAGCCAGAAGACAACATGAATTTAATAGCTATTCTCAAAATCATGTCCAGCCTTGTTTGTTTTTCAAAGAACTGTGAAACTATCATAACAACAGCCACCAAATGCAATATGCAGATCAACAAAGTCATATATGACTTACCTGACTAAGCACAGAGAGTCCATTTTGAAAGAGCAAGGTCATATAGTCATCTGGAGTCACAACCAGAATTTTGTAGATTCTAGAAAAAAAAATCAAAGCATGTTGGACAAATAAGTACGGTTTGCCTGGTTTATCTTGTGATGTCATCAGCATCAATGCACATAGGATCAAACCCAATAAAAAATAAATATTTCGAATCTGAAGCATTTAAATTTGTCTTAAAACTAAACCTAACAAAGTTTTGTATAGTGAGTACACCAAACACACACAGAACAAACTTACGAGCACAGTGTCTGCCACATCACCCTTGGATCTAATCCCTGAGTGCACACCATCAAAGTTCCCTTGCGGAAACTCTCCACTGCAGCTGCCTCCTCAGGGGAGTGCTCTCTCTTCCTCTCAGCCATCATCTTCATCATACACATCAGTTCTTCAGTAGCCTGAAATGGGCATGAAAAGATTATTACACAGTAGGTTTAACACAGCAGATTACATACCTGATTGCAGTCAGTCCTATACATGTTCACTGTACAGAAGCTATCTATCATGCCAAAGAGAACACACAATTTTATTTGCATAACAAAGAATTTCGAGAATGTAAATCATAATGATTCCAACTTTAACAAAAAGTTCCCGAAATCTAAAATCTGCTAAATACTGGCACAATCATTCCGCCTTACAAGAAAAAAAAATTCTCACTTACCTGCAAATACTGGTGAGGATATGGTAAAATATTCTTGAAAGCCCATTGTAGATTCTGATGGCCAGCCAACTGCCTCATGAACTGGCTTGAATACTCACAAGCCATTCGTAACAGTCCATAGTAAGCTGGCAGCATACCACGGTTGAAAAGGATGTTTTGTTCATCATCATGATCAGCTCTGAGGAAATTATCAAACAGTTATACCTTGGTATTATTAATCAAAAAGAGACGTTTTGCTCACCTCATTCCTCATAAGTCACAATGAAACAAAGAAAAAGGAAATATGGAAGTCTTCTATGTCTAGTAATCAAATTTTAACAAAGCAAATTTTATGAGCATGAAATTCAGCTGAACTCCAGATGGTGGCCACTTGTACACTATAAGTTAGAATGAAATTGTGTGAAAAATAAAGCTGCCACCCTCTGGCTTCAGTGCCAAAAATCTCACAATCTCAAGCTCTTTTCACATAGCTACACAATACAAATCAGGTGCATCAATATCAGCTCTACATGCTGAAGAAACCATAAGCCTAACTGCAAGGTATTAGCATATAGGTCATAGAACCAACAGCTCCATACTGTGCATTTAACATTACATTTCAAAGGCATACATTCGAAAATGCATAACATATTGTTCACAACAACTTACAGGATGTAGTTGAATGCAATGTTTTTGCACACATGCTGATTAGAAACCATCTGCTGTAAGTTCTCCGGACAGTCCTGACTGACGTTGTACCAGAACATGAGGAGGGCCTGCAAATGCAAACAGAACAAATACTTCATGCTTTTGTGTCACAAAAAAAAAAAAAATGCATAGACATCACATCAAAGGAATACCTAGCAATCATAGCAATACAGCATCAAAACAGACAAAGCAGAAACAATGCTTGCAAATTTCACTAAATCGTGTCTTATTGGAAGAGAAAATTTACTCAAGAATGCATGGAAAGAAAATTCTTCTGTACTGTTACAGAAATATCAAAAACCTTTGTCACCTGCTCTTCCCATGTAATACTGTAAATATACTTACATCTGTGAAACAACTGAACATCTAAGTAGGAATGGATGTCAAAGATGCTGTTTTCTTCTAATCTACTTAATACAGTTAATATGTATGTATATAACCAGATACCTGCTTATTGTGGTTCAGCGGCACTTGTGGCTCTAACATGAAGGGGTGAAACAACTGCCACAGGTCAAGAAAGTATGGTGTGAACTGCAATAATCATCATGTAAAAAAGAATTGTAATCAAGCATTAATATAAGGCAGTTCAGACAATCAAGCTGTGATCTTCCTTTAAATTTTACTCCTCATTTGTGCATCCATATTCTGATTTATACTGATGATGATGCTTGCATGACAGAGCAGAGGGTTTGTAAAATGCAAGGCGGAGTAAATCAAAGAGATAAACTGATCTGATGTATCCATATTTCTTTTTATAATGTCTATGATAACTTTCTTTCAAAAACTAGAATTGTCGACTTTCACATTATTTCAAAGTACTCACCATCAGTTTCTCCCTCCGTGAATAGAGGCAGTAGTTGAGCACAGAGAAAAGAGACATCAGCTTAGCATGGGATGGACCCACCATGTTAGTTTGGTTGCTGTCATAAGGGGCTGAGGATATCATAAACAAATAATGGAATCACGTCATAAAAAGATACGCCTGCATTATGGTGGAACACCCACAACAATGTCATGAAAAGTGGCACATTCCATAACAGACCTGGTTATTTTGTATTAAGACATAAAAATGACACCCATTATCTAGCCAAAACCTTTGTTGGGTTTCTTCTCTTTATTGATGTATATATTTTGCTCTAATATAATGTCTGGTGTTTTTTTTTTCTACCTGTTGTATGGTAGTTATTTAAATTTTGAAATACTTTTAATACCTTTATACAGACCAGAAAGTTTATAAACAGATACAATAATTGGTGTGCATAGAATTCGCTGATAGTCTGTGCCCCCCAAATAAAAACTAGCCAAAACCACATGAATATGAATATTCTGAACATCTGCATTTACAAAGTATACATCATCAAACAGTTCAAAATGCCTCGTTGAAATCTTTTGTCAATTTCAATACTGATGTTAACTTCATATCCCTGAACAAAAAAAAAAAAGTCCTAACACCATAAACATAATATATAGCCATGATTTCTACTTTATTACGTATACAGTATAAGGTAGCACCAATTACCTATGTGGACATGGGCCCTCTTCAGCAGCATTAGCAGATGTTGATAAATCTGTAATAGTTAAATGAAAATGAGAATTACAAAAATATCTTAGATGAATTATATATCAATAGAAAGTTCATTCAAAGCTCGTCATGATGGCATAGTTATTTTTACTGTATCTATTACTGGGTAAGGTATGTTGCGGTGGGAAAACTATCACCGTGATGCAGATTCACGGCAATGAAATTGCCGTCGCAAGACCCCCACCTCATTCAAGGCCTTCGCGCTCGCAGGCGATTTTGTCAATGGGGCCNATGCCTCTTTGAAATCTTTTGTCAATTTCAATACTGATGTTAACTTCATATCCCTGAACAAAAAAAAAAAAGTCCTAACACCATAAACATAATATATAGCCATGATTTCTACTTTATTACGTATACAGTATAAGGTAGCACCAATTACCTATGTGGACATGGGCCCTCTTCAGCAGCATTAGCAGATGTTGATAAATCTGTAATAGTTAAATGAAAATGAAAATTACAAAAATATCTATAGGTGCTTCTGGAGACGGGGAGGGAACAAAAACTAACACATAACAGAGAACTAATTATCTAATAGATTCATGTTGCTTCACTGCTACTCCTATTAGGTAGCCCAAACTGCGGCTACAGGCGGCCCGCCATAAATAAAATTGCAATTTATGTGATTTTCACTCATTGTTTTCTATTTACAATCTTAAATAAACTTAGATGAATTATATATCAATAGAAAGTTTATTCAAAGCTCGTCATGATGGCATAGTTATTTTTACTGTATCTTTACTGGGTAAGGTATGTTGCGGTGGGAAAACTATCACCGTGATGCAGATTCACGGCAATGAAATTGCCGTCGCAAGACCCCCACCTCATTCAAGGCCTTCGCGCTCGCAGGCGATTTTGTCAGTGGGGCCAGGAACGAGCCTAATGTATGCAGAATTGAATGCCGTTTACGTTGGTATAAGATATGTGTGGTTTCGAATCTGGAAAATGGCAATAAACTTGGAAAATTCGAAAAAATATTGAAAAATCACTATAAAGGAATTAAGGGTTTTTTTGACATAGTTTGAAAGCTCGTTCAATACTCTTGTGGAATGCGAAAATAAAACTGAAATTCGACATGTCGCTCAACCACGAGCCTTGCGAGAAGGCAAAAACATGGCGGACGCGGCCAGCGGCAGCGGATGTGCCGTGACCCCGGGGAATCGCTAAGAATAGGTCATTTCGAGGAAGGGGTGCTACTATTATGATCGGAATTCGAGTGCCGATGCAAATTGTTTCATTCTCAACGTCATAAAAATGCTTTTTTTGAGACGCTAATCATTTCATCAACGGAATATTAGGAAGCACTAGATTTAGATCTAATAATGAATTAAGAATTGCGGTGGCAAGTAGACGACCCTTTTCCCTTCCCCCAAATGAACTGTTCCATTTAGCATTTTGATCGTGCATTGGAATAGTGTAACAATTGATAATTTTCAGTGAAATTTATATCCTGTATTCCTGTATTCTATGGTTATTATGAATGAATTTTACTAAAACCAAACATATTTGGATAATCTTGATTTGTATATCTCAAATTATTTTTAAATTTGGAGCAGATTTTATGTCCTGAAATAGACTTGCAAAACTCGTAAAATCAGCAATTACATCATACATGGTTTCTTTGCTGATTTAGTGCAGGATATGTATGAATTATTTTTGTTTTGCAAATGGAATATATAGATAGAGCTTTGATTTTCCTTCATTTTGATATAATTATGATTTGTGTAAGTGAATTTGTTAATGACTTATGTTGTTTTGAAAAACGATGAAATTCCATGTTTTTGTCTCCCCTGATGAAATTTGCAAAATGTGGCCAGCAGCCAAGTTTACATCAACAAATTTCAGTTTTCTTATATTATGACATCCTTGAAAAAAATTGAGTTTGTTCAATATGTCATAGCCTATGAGTTTAAGAAGTTATGGGAGTGTGAGTGGAATATTTTATGAAATACACACCTTCAAAGTTGGGCACCAAGCAAACTACGTAACAAGACAAATTTCCCGACATTTTAAATTTGTGTAACTTTCTTAAAAATTAAGATGCAGCCTTGGATTTGGTATCAAAATTCTCAGAATCATTAGTACTTTTCAGTTAAAAGCAAAAGAATGAGATGTGCTTAGTTTGAAAAATCAGTTTACGGTACCTACTGCTATTGATAGTTCTGTTATCATGAACGTCACTGTCTGAAGTGAAAGCTCAAATAATACTTACTCTGTGCATGACTGCCAAATCCTCCTTGTTCCACTGAAAAGAAAAGACAAAGAGAGAGTGAACATGTAAAAGAAGGAAATATTTCCCTTATCACTTTGCATGATAGCAAAAAGTAATAAAAATACAAATAAATGATGGGACTGTGTAAATTAACCAAAAGTCTGATTCTGAGATTTTACAGTTTCTTCAGGTCAATCAAAGTGAAAATCAGAACGCAATTTATTAAAGCTCTTCACTCAGCACTTTCAGGGAAATAACCTGTCCACTGTGAACTTTTGCTAGCATCTTGAAACAAAGAATTTTTCAACTATGATATGATAAAATTCCTTAACAGTCCTCTATGGTAAGTATCTTTTAGATCATAAACTGTTACTTTCTAGGCAAAGCCAACTGACGGTTTTGACTGGGCAAACAGCAAGGATGAAACTAAACTGACCCAGTGAACAAGGAAACATCTCAGACTAACACACAGACCATGCTCTTGCATTAATACATGTTCCATGCTTACATATTATGGTTAGGCTGGTAAAATAATAATATCCTTCTCTTAATGCTTCATCTGGTTGGATCAACCACTGTTACAAGACCCTTGCAAAAAGGTGATGTGAATGCTAAGAGATACAAATCCAGCTATTCGTAAGAGAGGGCAACTCTCACAGCGCCAGGTTCCCTATGTCCATCCTCCCAATGGCTTCGTGGCCACTGTGACGGATAATGACCATTGCACATGTTGTCTGCCAGCCGGTCAGGTTATACTGGGGTGCAAAATTCTACAATTGTGCTGAGAGGTCAGCAAGGAGTGAATATTCTATTGTCACACTCAAGAGAAGTGAGTGGAGGGTAGAATAAATTCTATCACCGCATCACAAGGGTTAACATCTCTCTATGACAAACTTCAGTTGACACAATTCTCAATTTTCTCTCTAGAAGCCAACAGACTGGTACTGCTAAATTTTCTAGGGGTAACAACTTACAACTATGGTACTAGGGCACGTGGCAATGATCCTGGGTCTGTAAGATGACCTGAACATATCATTTGGCACCAAAGACACCAGCAACTGGGCACTGGCTGAAAAAAAAACAAACATAATTATGGTTACAAGACAACTGAGATTAATATTTTCTATTAAGCAGTATGGTGGTTCACAGGACAAATATTAAGAGACATGTGGTCTTAACTGTATCAAAATGTACAAAACAGATCATGATGGACACAATGATCATCACCATTTTGTGTAAACCTTTGTCACAAAGTTTCAAAGTTTAAGTATGATACCTGGCCAAGTAGCATATTACAAAGACGCCACTCACTTCACATAAGATTCTCAGAATGCTCTTTGGTTTCATGTAGACTGTAATGGTAGGTTGCAATAAATTATACAGTGAGAGGATACTGAGGACAACCAAGTCTAACAAATTAGAATGAAACATACTGTACACTGTAGTTTTTGCAGCTGAGCAGTTTCATGGACTGATATAAATTAGCTTTCTCTGAAAAAGAATATTTTCCAATTTCAGAACACTCTCGGAAGAATGACACCTCTGCATATATATTCTGAACATTCTGACTTCAGAAAGATTAGAAAGTGACGCACCCATTCTGACTAAGTTGCTGTTGTAGGCTATCATATAGAGCTCTACCCATCCCTCCATGCAGTCTAGTGTCCACTGCCGGGCCAGCCGGTTGTGGGTGACCTTGTGGGTGAGCCATTCCAGGCACTGCCTGGGAGTCACTTTGGTCAGCTGTAACATAAGATTATAGACAGCTGAATTATATTACATCCGTTCACCTGGATATTATGTCATTTAAAGAATAAAATTTCACAGGGACGTATCCATCTAACAACTTTCTTAAAATTGCACCCGTAAATGAACTAAATTTCCAATACTGCCCACAAACCACTGAAATTTCTTTTTATCATCTGTAGGACAATCAATATGAGTTTCATATAACATTTTGCAAATTTATCACCCAACCTACAGTATTTTCTTTTTGATTCCTGCATTTGGTGTGCCTATAGCACATGGAATAGGGGACATGGATGAAAGACATGTCCTTGGTCAGAGCTAAGCCAGGGCAGAGGGACTACCTACTAATAGGCAAGAAAGGAATGGAATAACAAATTTCAGTGTTCAAGCTGTCAAAAAACTACTTGCTTACCTCCCAAAGTCTAGACACAATGAGCTGGGTGAAGGGGGGATAACCTGGCATCCTCCCAGAGTATTCTGTCAGGTGTGTCAAGAGATCAAAGAAAGGCTTAGCCAGCTGCAAAGAATGAAAACAAATCTTTAATATGTCACCTCAACAAGCACTATCCACTCAGCACAGAGATGTCTAAAATTAAGACATATCACACCAGAATTACTTAAAATACATGTAATCCTTACAAATTTAACATTCTCGACAGCACTCAGGTTATGCTGACACAGAAGTCAGTGCCCACTTTTGGAACAAAGGTTTAAAGAAAAGTATCAAAGCAGTGAGATCACAAAACTGAAACCTAAATCATTTACTGTTACAGTGCTGGAATGGGGTAAAACTTCATGCCCATTTTATAATTACTCTATCTACTGGGTTAGCACAAACACGTTTAGCAACAAAATTCTCTCACAAAACGCCACCCATACCTTTTTCTTTTTCACAAGCTGGCATTTTCACACTAACCCACCAACCCTTTGTATTCCACTGCATGTATGACAGCTTTTTATGAATACTGTAAGCAGTTTAAGTGACACTTCAGCTTCTTTACAAGCACATGAATACTCCCTTTACCTAAAAATAGATCCCCATTTTTATAAATTCAATAATCAGTATTCCTGACAATCACATAACTAATCAAGACAGGACTGGACAGGCAAGAAATGGAATGAATTAAGAACAGACTTACATCTCCCAGCTTTTTTATGTTGTTGAAGATGGCTGTCACAATCTGTGAAGTTAAAAAGGTGAAAAACAATTTTTATGATGAAACATGTGTAGCACAAGTAGGTATCCACTGAATTAAGGTATAGACAACTGATAAGAACAGATGTTTGACACTTTAATAGTTTAATAGTTCCTTTGCCTCTATCACTCTTAAGATATACAAAGTGCATTAGTAAATCATACTTACAGAGACTGCCAACGGCTCGTTGAACATACAAAGGCTGACAATAAGATTACAGGTGTGTTCTATGTTGATGTTATCCCGTACTTGGTACATCAAGAAGGGATGGCCCTGTAAGTTAAAAAAAAATACACAAAANGGGGGGGGGGGGGTGTCCACCAAATAGCTGCCAAGTTAAAAAACAAAAAAAATCCAAAATTAAAAGGAACAAAGGCAGTAGATAGAACAGGAAATGTTGGGTAGAAACATCCGGTTCACATACCGCAATTCACAATTACCGAACTTTACCGTCGATTCCCGAAAAAGTACATCAGACGATGGAATATTGCGTTGCCGACAAGCCACGGCACACGGTTTAGAACGGGTTTTCGAAATACGGACTCACTGAGCTGATATCGGATTTACAGATTATGGACCAAAATACGGAACAGTTCCATATAATACGGGACACTTGGCAGCTATGCTTTATAAAGTGATCCCATCAGCTCATAAAGTAGAAAGGCAGTCTAAAAAATTACAAAGAATGATGTCCTAACACAACCTAGGAGGGTGTGGAAAATTTTACTTTAACAAGTACTCCTTAATCAAATGAAATGTTTCAGTGCTTCCATGATCCATGTAAATAACTGACAATCAATAAACTACTCTCATCAAAACTCACCCTCCCCCTGATCAAGTAATTCATATCAGACTCGCTGAGTTGCAAAACATGACCATCTCTTGAGGTTTCTACCAAGAATGAGATGAGTGAAATCATCTTGTTGAGGGCAGTAGGCCGAGTCTCATCAGGAGACATGACTAGAACTTCTTCATCATCATCTTCATCTGACAAGATTTCCACCTGCAATATGTGTATTATTATATGTGTTTGTATTATGATTGAAATGTGTAACACGGTATGACATTGTAAAACAGTTTCCCTACGGGGTAAATAAAGTCGTATTTATTTATTATTATTTATTAATATTAGATTGTATGTGTGAGAACAATGCTCAATGATGACAAGAAAACTAGATCCAGAGGATGCATGGAAATACATCCTTTTGACTTCTCTAATTTAAATACTAGTTTTATTCCAAATTGCTTTAAAACATGTACAAGATTCTCAGAGACATTTAATCCTGCTTTACCAGGATTAAAGTCATATCATTCTACACATTAAAGAACTGTATTGTCATCCTTAAATTATAGCAGCTTCAAGCTTCTTTCAAATCATGTATTCCCACACCAATTCTCAGACCAAAATGAAAAACATTACTGAAACCACATCACTGATATTTGAGTGATATGCTTCCAGCAGAATTGTCCAACAACTTACATAATCTGGTTGGGAGGACTTGCTCCCCATGTAGAATCTGACCACCATGCTGATGGTGTTGATAGCATTGAGAAAAGATGCTGAGGGGAAGTCTGTGTTTGAGTCCTGAAGCTTTGCAAACTCAAACAGGAATGTGAAATACTCTGTAAGGTATTTGTTGGTGGGCCGCATACTACACTCCAGCTGGAAAAACAAATTATGAACGATTTAAGCTATTATTGAAATCTGAAGAACCTGGCTCTCAGTGAAAATAAAATCATGGAATAACGTCCATACTGGATGTTCCTGTTATCAATATATTTTTCATCCACACTCTTAATACTGAATCTTCATCATTTATCAGGCCTGATTCTTTTCACAATTTTCACATCATCATTAGGATTCAGCTGGTCTAGAACTGTTTGAACAAGAATACAAGAATCGTTATTTGTTCAAGTTGTAAAGAACACATGAGCATCCATATTATTGACAATATACAATTAACAAGCAACAGGAGGGACTAATACTATCATTTCCTACACTGGCGGATGTGGAAACAATACACAAGAAATGATAATGTAGTGGGGCCATCACAGTGCAAAAATACTGCTAATTATAAAAAATGCATGTTCTTACATTTGACAGCAGCTTTGTGATGAAACGAGTGAGGCAGCTGTGGCTGCAAATTTCAGCAGTATCCATTCCATCACTGTGAAAGATGAAAAAACATTACAGTCTAAAATGAGCCACATAGGACATCCACAACTATGTTACAGTGTAACCCAGATGAACATCTAGGTAAGATTCTACCAATGACGAAGGAAAAATAATAGCCAGTATGAAAGAGCATGCTTTTATGTACAGGAAGAATATACAGTATATTTTACCATCAAAATAAAAAGAAAACACATTCTGATAAGCACAAGCAACAACCAAAGAATGCTAAATGGTATGTGGACAACTGAAAACCAGAAGAATGTGCCATTTTCTTACAAAGCTGACACATCTATTTCTAATGCAGGATGTGCAACTTTGTTTTTTAAAGAGTGCACTACAATGATGATGATTCATAAAAAGTACATTGATAACATAACAGAAATGACCAGGCCATGATCATAGTGATGAACAAATAATAAGAAAGGAATCACATGCTGCTCCTGCTGATGAAAGTTCCTGTGATGATCATATTGTGATATTGCGGTAATCACTGCTGTAAACTTCTCCCCAATTCATATCAGGGATGCCAGCTGGATTTGATAAAACTGCCTGAACTTTCTAGTTCCATAATCCATAAATTGCTGAATGCACAGCATGTTATGATTTCTTTGTATTACTGGTCATGTTTTTGCACACTGTTCACAACAAACAAAAAACAATTTATTAGATATATATATATGTATGATCCTCTGACAATAGCCTCAAAGTTGTTCCCTCGAGCCTCGTTCCTTCAATCAAGTCCATATATATATGTTTTTCACATTCTTATCCAGTACTTTGAATGCGGATGTAGGATGGCTAAACCTCCCAGTACTGAATCCAGACTCCATCATTACTACAATTACCAGGAGAGTGGATGCATTCACAACAAAATCAAGGTTTTATTACAAGATAGCCTCATCAACCGCTCAAACAATAGGTATGGTGAAAATTGCAATCCCAAATACTTCCAATCTGACACTTCAAGACCTCTATCACAAGTTTCAGGCGGAAGAAAACATAAAACACAAGGAATGTCCACACTGGTCTATTTCCCCTTTTTATCATGTGCAGATAGCCAGTGTTGCCTTATTTTTTTCATCCATTTAAACGATGACCACAAAGTCTAGTAAATCAGCAGGAGTTATTGGCTGACAGGCACACCTGCCAGCTGGCGATGCAGGCATAAGCCAGAACCTTTCAAACTCCCGAAAAAGCTAGAAATCCAGCCTTAGCCAGAAAATTGGCTTCCCTTTCATATATGCAGAGAGCAGTGGGAACTACCTGTTCTAATAACTTACCCAAGTGCAATGTATTCCTTTGATGCTTTGCTCAGCTGAGTGATCATCATGATTAGCAAGCGCTGAAACATCTGCCTGATCATACTGTTGGGACACTTGATGAGAATGTGCTGTACCCACCAATCATCTTCTGCCATATGATCCAAAAGCCACTGTTCAGGAGGAAAAAGTTAACAGATGTAGGAAATTTAAGCATCTGATTCTTCTACTGATACTGCGTGAAGACTATAGCTCATAAATGGATGTGTCACAGGCAGTCAAAATCAAGAGAAACACTTTCGCAAGCTAAAGAAGCGAACTTCAAAAATAACAATTCTCAAGAACTATAGTATCTCACCAACTTTAAGAAACCAAAGTAATTTCAATCACAATTTTGGCTCAATGAGATAGAACTGAAATAAAATTAGTGACAAAAATTATTTACTTCCCAGGGGTCTCCACAACGTTTTTATAGTCTCAAACAGGTGACCTAACTGAAAACATGTAGGCACACTATTCCTATATAAGGTGTAGATCTACATTCAGTTGCAGGAGTGAACTACTGTCAGATGATTATCAGTCACATTTGCCTACTGAACTGAAGTCTAATAGTTGTCACACACTGACATGGTACCACTCAGAACAGGACTTACCTCACAAGGGCCAAGACAACTGCTGAACTTCTTCATGAGATAGTCTATCCAGTTTGGCATGGATTTCTAGGTTGGATGAAAATAAATATCCTCATCAATTTACAAATGGAAAAAAAAACAACACCTAGCTGTAATAGTCTCATGTTCAGAATATCTGAATTCATTCTCTTTTCCCTGTGAAATATTCTTGTTAATCAAAGTAATCCTGCTAGAATCCAACTGCAATCAATTGTCACTATTAACCACAATCCCATTTCACTTCTCAGGTCAATTTTGTTGAAACTAACTCACTGAAAGAAGATCACTACCAAATTCCCTTGTTCTTTTGGCAAAAATTTGTGTAATTAGACCCCTCTTGACACAATAATGTTCATTATGAATTTTAGCCCTTTATGGCCAGGGAAGGCTCAAGTGAATAGATACATTTTTTTATTTGCTTTTTAAACATTTATAAACAGTAGTTTTATGTCTCACCTAGCATTAACAATCTACGTGAAGAAAAAAAGCTGTGGGCTATCATGACTGAACAAGACAAAATACAACCTCCCTTACCTTCTCCTTAGCATGAATGAAAGACTCGAGCACAAAGCAGGATGCTAGGATAACTGCCTTGTGATTGGCACTCTCTGTGTACTCAATGGGCAGCGTGCCAGGAATATGGGAGCACATCTGCCAAATGTGGCTGCAAGTTGGATAAAAAAAAAATAATGTACTTTATCAAATTTCACTCACAGGTATAGAGTGAAAAGCTTACTCTCAACCAATCTTATAGAAACATAAATAGAATTCAACAGTTCTCACAATGAAAGAACTTTTAAAGGATATGATATGCTCTGCTGCAGCTGGACCTATCATAAGTAATATTTTCCATCTGACTTTATCTTCATCAAATGCCACAGAAAATACCTGGATTCCACAATAAGAAAATGAATTAAGATGACAAACTTACTCAAAGTACATGCGGTCAAATATGCTGCGATCTTTGAGAAACTGGGTGTTGTCGTTCCAGATCCACTGTGAAAAAAAATTATTAAATCATTTTTACAATATGCCGAAAACTGCTATAATGAAACTAGAATTGTATCCTATGAGCATGCGTTTCCATGACAACTGACCTCCTGAATGTACAATAATAACTATTAAATGCACATGACTGGATTTGTTCAAAGAAGAAAAAATTTGAACATCTATTAAGATGCTCTAGATGCAAGGAAACATTACAATATATAAGAAATAAAATCTCATGATCTTCTGCTGACTTCTTTCCACCAAACTTTTTACATTTTCTAATCAGCTCATCATATTTGCAGTCCAGTGAATGACAAAACAATGCGACATTCCATCGAGGAAAGAACATAAAATGAAATTCAAACTTACATTTGCCAGATCTGAATTGAGCTCAAAGTTGAATTCCTCCTTCACCTCAGGTGGCTTTGATGACACACGCTCATAGAAAAGCATGTATGCACTGTTTGTCTGCAAGCATAACATAAAGAACAAGTATGTGACTTTCTGCATTTTGGGGGAACATTCAGTTTTTCAGGTGTTCTGATTGACTACAAAAAAAAATAATGGGAAACCAAGTGTATTTAAAGGAAGCAAGGTAATCATAGTCAAAGATAGGAACATTAATAATATGACTCAGATTGATTGGCAAAGGGTGCAGCCAGGCCATACAGCTTGAAAGCTTCTGTCCAGCGACTTTTACAAGTTAAGTCTGTGATCTGATACTAAGAAAGATGGTTCATAATACTGTGTTTGTGCAAAAGACTCCTTACTCTCCCTTATTAAACCCAAGGAGTTTAGAGGAAAATCAAAGATCTGCACCATGACAATAAGCATTAAGTGTCCTGTATTTCATTTTGCATGTAGAATGTATTATTAATAATACTATACACAGCAATCCCTTATAGAAGTATACATTTTCTCTATTAGTGTGTCACTCAGCACATTTACAAATTGGTGTATATCTAACAGTCAAATCAAAGGTGAAAGAGTAAAAGTGTATGTCAGTGAATTAATGTGACTTACCTTCTCAATGGGAAAGTCCAGATACTTTTCTGAGACTGTGTCATAGGTTTTGCCCTGAGACAGAAAGACATTAGAAAAGATCACTGTTGTGAAGCTATGTGTCTTACGGCTATCATTCCAGCATTAGATAGAAACCAGCAGATTTTCCACATGAGGTGATGATGGAAAGGATCAGCTTCCTGAACTCCAGAGAAGAGCACATAATATATTTGTTTTGAACAATTTATGAAGCCAACTCAGGTCATTAGTCAAGATGAATTATTCCATTTCTAAATGATAACAATCAATCGACAACAAAGCCTCCAGTATACCAAATGATGCAAATACAATTTTGGAAACTTCAATGAGGCTGAAAGTCACAAGTGATAGACACTTACATTCATTTCACCACCAAAGGCTTCATGAGGGATGTTACTTGCATCAAATGGTTTCACATCTGCATCATTGAAATGATACCTGAAATGTACATTCATGGTCATAATAAAGCATGTAACGAAAATGTCCACAGTATCCTTTCTATTTCGGCTGTAATCAGGTTAACAAGTTTAACAAGTTTGGTTAAGAAGTTTAGCAAGTTTATATTGATCATGCCCAGATTGTTTATAAGACCAATACCAGATGTTTTCATCTAAAACTGGAGACATTAAAGCCCAAATTATAGAGAGGGGAAAGTGGTAAAAGATCTCTGCTCGGATGGAAAGTAATATTATAAAACACAAGGATCAATCTGCAGGAGCTTTACCAACCCCAGAATGATATGGGAGAAGCAGGAACCCACCAGAAACTTAACATAAAACAGCTATCAGTAATTCAATAGTGCAATTGAATATTTCATTAATAATAGACAATATGTCTCCAATGACAAGGAACAGTCATATAATCATAACAGCTAAATAACAAATGACACATAGCACAAAACAATATTTGTAACAACTGAATATATATGGACATCACATCCAAGCATGACATAAACATTATTTTCTTTGAGTCTACACTTTATCTTACTTTAAATACTTTAATCTATAATGCTTGTTTATTTTGTTTGCTTAAGAGGTCTTCATGGATTCATAACGCTTCTTTTAAAAATATAGCAACACTCTGTATTACCATTGCACTTCTGTCATTCACCAGAGAGATAAATTTGTGGGTATTTGCATTATTGATAAAATTCTTTGGCATGTATTTAGTACGTATTTCTTTATATTCTGGGCATATCATCAGAAAATGATATTCGTTATCTATGGCACCACCAGGACTGAAACGGTATAATCGTTTTTCTCTTGGTATGGCCTTTGCTCTGCCTCTGTCAATTTCTAGATCATCTACTACAAGCCTAAATGCTGTAAGATAATGCTTTAGATTCCTATGACTGATGCTTGTCAGGTAAGATTTATTTGATACAGAAAGTTTAATCAACTTATATGTCTGCTGACGAGCACGTCATATATCTTGATGGGCGATGTCTCTTAATGTGGCTTTAATTAACTTCAAAAAAACACTTGGTTGGAAGCAGCTATTAAAACTGCAACAAGAGAGGAAATGCAAGATTCTATCAAACAGAAAGGAGGTGCACTGAAACAAGTCTACCTAAAATCTCCAACGAGGGCCTGCTGTCTTAAGCCAAAACCAGAATGGAATGGAACAGAACGATGTCCATATTTGGTTAAATGGTTTTTAAAAGTGCATTGATGTTATTAGGAACATGAGAAAAATGAGGAAATTGGAACAGGAAGAATCAAAATGAAACATAATTTCAACAAATACAAAAATGGAGCCTACCATTTGTTGGTTTGGGTATCCTTGATGAGATTGTAGTAGTGACCACCCTCTGCACTGCCAACATGAACTGTGACTCCTATCAACTTGTATTCATAGGACTGGTCATCCTCCAAGTCTGAAGCTCCCTCACCTTCCACATCTGACAATGGATAGAAACACACTCTTTTATTGACACTGTCAACTTTATTACTCATATATCAATGGCCAAGTGCAAGGCTGTGAGGCACTATGCCACTGATACGTTCTGTATTAAAAAAGAGAAAAAGAACTTGTAAAATCATTTTGTACTCTTATAACAAATGCCCGTATGACTTTGTATGTGGTTAGGAAAATTAAAGCATACTGTAACCTCATATCTTAACAACAGGAGAGAAAAGGAAACCTCCAACAGAAAGAAAGAAAGCCCACTGCATCCAGTATGAACATGTTTTCAGGGAGAAAATGATAAGATTACTGTAAATAAGATAGCTATTTAACCCCCTCAAAATTTCTGAGAAGGGTCAACACCCTCATTACACATAAATACGGCTACACCACAAGTCATGTTATCTTTGCATATCAAACAAAGAGTTTAGAGTCACTAACTTTACCTTTGATCTTGTCCTTGCCAATGAGGTTATGCTCCATATACCTGGACATGTCAAGTGTGTCCGGGAAGGAAAAGTGGGTGTTGACTTTTTCCTTCATCATAGTCAACATATTGAATGAGTAACGCAGGGTGTTGAAGCAAAGAATGTGAGGCAGCTTGCGGAAACATGTTCTGAAACAAAAACAAATAAAATGAAACTCACCGACTTTAGCTGCAGAAATCTTATTTCTAGACCTCAAAAGGAAAGTTCAAAGAATTGTGAAATATAGCAATTAATGTATTGTAATTTTTGCTTCATTATGAAACAATAAATCACTTTGAATTTCCACGCTACACTTGGATTTAAATGTAAGAAAAGGCCAGCAAGTCAGATATGTCCCATAAAGGTTACCTAATCAGACTGAGTGATTAAGACAGTATTAGAGGAAAATTACCTTTTTTCTGCTCTGACTTTCTTATGACACTGGGAACATGTGTACATGTTATCTCCTTCCAACATGTCCTTCACAGTCACCTCATCCAAGGATTCCTGACAACAATAAGAAATTGAGATCATAAGTTGTCCCAAAATTGAAATTATTTTATTTTTATACAGGCCAGCTGAGCAAGGTTAGGGCAGTAAGGAAAGAAATCTATTTCAAGAAAAAGTCTTTAATAGATAGTGCTATACTTTGTTAACTTTAAACAATTTGCTTTAAGAATAATACAGACATTAAAACTTTTGAAAACTTTATAATTTCTCAACTTTCTGGTCTTCTCCACAGTATAAAGTTCCTGAGAATTACTACAGTATATAATTAAAAACTTACATAAAGATCCTTCATGTGGGCAACACCACAGCGCACAGTGTAGAACTCTTCAAATGTTCGACTCACATGATTACAGTCCTGTTATATTGTTTAGAAAAACATGAAAGCACTGAATTTCCATCAAAGTAAAGTGTAATAAACTAACATGAAAATTAGAGCTATCAGGGCACTTCCATACTAGGTGAAAAGATACAAAAATATCTCATAAACTTGAATTCCAGGGTATTTAAGTTTATGAGTAAACTATTCTAGATAGTTATAAGACACGGAGCTAGAGGAATGTGATGGGTATGTGACCCTCAACCTTGGAGGTTGTTAAGTCTTACTGCATTTAAATTTAATGTGAAAGCAAATAATGGAATATTAGCTGTCACAAGGAAGTGTGATGATGTACCCAACTCTTAAGCAATGTCTATTATTCCCATGAAGAATATAAAACTTTGTACTTACCAGTGAGACCACATTATTTGTTGTCTCTCCCCCAAACATCTCTTTAATCACAGTTTTCTGAAATTAGACAATAGTTATCTGACAAACACAGAATATTATATTTTGAATCCAGTGACAGGAATAGTAATCTTCTGTTTCACTACAGACATGATCCACAGACTCCATTCAGAGATGGATATTCCACTAAATTTCACAGGACAATTAAAGAAGAGGTAACTCTGTAATGGGTTGCACAAAGGTGCTTACCTGCCAAATTTCTACAGCATATTTTTAATTAAGGTACCTGATTGATAGCTATCTCTCTTACATCTACAACAAAACAAAAATGGAAAATGAAATTAGAACTTATTTTACCCTGCAGGGAAACTGGTTTTCAATGCCATACAATGTTATGCATCTCATTCACAGCACAAACACATAGAACAATACAATACAAACTTGTAAATACATAATATTATGAATGAAATACAAAACAATATCATTGCTGGACATCTGCAGAGCATCGCCCTGGTCCCTTCCCCCCCAGCCCTAAAGCCAGGTATTCATTTATACCTGAGTCCTGAGTAAAGTGGGGAAAGGGAAGTGAAGTGTCTTTCCCACAAATATTACAACATGAACTGCCCAACCTGCGAGATGAAAGCACAAACCCTACAGTTGACAGCCTTCAGTTTCTGAGGGCGACTCACAACTACATGGCCACTACTGCTTCCATAATCAATTACAAGCTGCCATGCTGGTTAGCTCAAATATTTCTAAGTAAGCTCAGATTAATCCTCAAACATTAAACTTATTTACTGTAAACATTTTAAGCATTAAACCTTTTGAATCATATTAGAAATCTTACACTGATAGAGGAAGAAATAGGTGAGGATTAGAATTTCTTCTCTGAAGTGCAATACTTCTCCCTATCCTTGTGTTAACATATCTGCAAACTTAGTCTGCCTTTTACAAAAGACCCACCAAGTCAAACAAATAATTTCCCAAAACTCTGATGTGTTCTCAAAACAGTTTCATTTTTACATTCCAGCACTTGTTTTGCTTTTCTGTGCAGGATAAGTAATGCCCCTGCTCAAAATGTAAATGCTTCAGTATGTTCTTACTGAAATTCATTTGTTCCTTCTTTAATTACCAAATAAACATATGAAACATAGTTATGCCACTTTACAGGGAACAAATGGTTCTTGACAATCTGCCAACGAAAACAAAAACCTTGCACCTCAAGCATTTTGATGGCTTTTCAGTTTAGCTTTCATGATTTTCTAATGCTTGATATTAATTGATATCATGTGAACTTACCATTTCAGAAGAAGTTTCCTCCAGTTTTGTGATAATATCAGTAAAGAATTCTTGCATGTCCTTCTGTTCTCCAGTGTTAAGGGGACATCTGTCCATAGTGTAGGTCTTGCAAAAGCTTTTTGGGTTGTATGCCCTCCGTTCACTTTCCTATTCACACACAAAATAATCTCTCTGGGTTATTCGATAATATCTCCATCTACCATATCCTTCACACTAATCTGCCATTAAACAGTATCTTGTCTGGATTATGTTTAATGGATACATTATGTGATGTGCTCAAAGATAATAAATGTGTAATACTATGATGTGCTTAATATTGTGACAAACAAAAAGCTACTCATTTGCTATATTTATTATGCTGCAAGATATGGCCCCCTGATTAACCTGTTCTTATATCATCTATGCAGTGCCTATTAAACAAGTTCTGACCCTTGTAAACTTACCTTATTTTGAAAGGTCTATTACAAATATAACACAGCAGTGTGCCAAATGTTTAACCATAATGACAGTTTATTCATATATCCATAATTAATCCATATTTGACATGAACTTTACCTGAAGGTAGGCAAACATCCTCTGGAGTTCCATCATCATAGCAGCATGAGGACGACCATCATCAACCTAAGAAAGATTCACAATCCATAATTAGCTGAAATATTTCATTTAGTTTGCATCAAATTACTCAGCAAATTACTCTAAAAAAAATCCATATGTATGATCTAGTTAAGGATCAGTTAAATTTACAAGTGAATCAGAAGTAAGCAAAATCAAATGTTTCATCCTACTTTAGGGTATTCAAGAGTCAAAAATATAGAGCATTCTATGGTGCTTAATCCTCTTACAATTACACAACCAAATAACATTGTACAATTACCTACATGTTATAGTGACACAATATAATACAATGCAGCACATAAACTTAAATGTCCAGCTGAAAATGCATACCTGGAAATTGAGCACTGACTGCCGAATCCTGGGAATCATAAAGAGCTGCTGGATGGCTGTGGCCATGTAACAGGTGGCCCCCAAATTGGTGAGGCCAACATATCCACATTTGGATCTTCCATCTTCCTGAGGCCAGTAGTCCCAGGGATAAGGAGCATGGGCTTCTGCAAAATAGGATAAATAATTAAATGCTTCCTCATATATGTATAGGTCAGATCAATTTTATCCTCAAACAACAAATCTATATACATCAAACATTTCAAAGGTGTCACCCAGGGTATGAAAATAGAAGAAAGGCATGATGAGACATTTCACAAATTTGAATTAAATGTATGCTATTCTTCTAAATTTCACAAGTAAAACATTTCAAAATGCACAGAAACTCTGCAGATCACTAATTAATTGTCCCTCCAAACATTACAGTAAAGAGAATTGAAACTAAAATCTCTATTCGAATATGGAAGCAAATGTGAGTCGAGGCAGTGTCTGATGAGCAGTGATGAACCCCTACACTTGTGTAACCCATCTGCAATCTATGGGGTGGTGGACTATGTATCTGGTTCATGACTATTTCCATATCAAATAGGAATTTATCACTTTGTATCATTAATGGCATAATAAGGAAACTCACCTCTGGTGTTTTGTCTCATGAACTTTTCCACAGCAATGGAATAGTTCCTCATGTTTCCACTGCACATCTCAGCAATCAGGTCGTATGCTGCCTGCCGTGTCTTCTGACTCTTACACTTTGGCAAATAAGGAAGTCTTGGGCTTGGGACTTGGAACAGGAAGTCAAACAGTGCGTCCAAGAATCGCTGCAAATACAGAAAGCATCTGAGATGTTTACTTGAGATTCGAAAAAAATTAATCAGCACAGCTAACAGTTTTATACGCATCGGACATGGCAAATAATGTAAGTGTTGCAAAAATCCCTGAAGCGTAGCAGAAATCATGTATGTGTTGTGAACTTCCTGTAGCATAGCATGAATTAATGCTTTTGTATGATGCTCCATAATTTAAATGCCAAACTACATTTTTGTCAAGCTAATTTTCTTTGCATTCTACCCTTACCCCTATTGCTTCTTACAGTCATGATCCACAGTTAATAATTTCAAATTGAAGGCAAGCCAATTCCTATCAATAACATGAAAGCTGGTCACCAGACTGGCAGTTTTCATCTGTCAGACGCAAGGCTAGTTGCCCCCATTAAATGCTTACAGATATTGATTACATAACATTGGTCATGCCCATGCCTGGACAGCAGAAGCTTTAGTTTTGAATCTATTTCGGAAGATTCAGTCCTTTGATGAACTTTATATTTGGTAACCAAGATATTCTTTGTCAGTATAGCAGTATTCCATGCACAACCACATCAAACTTACAGCATTTTCATCAGTGTGCACAAATGGTGGATTATGTCTGTATAGAGCAGCAGCCACATTTAGCAATCCAAGCAGTCCTTCATCTTCCTCATAGCCCTTGTAAGTTTCATAATAAGGACGATTCAGAATGTCATCTGTTACCTGTTTCAACAGTGCATCTATGTTGATGTTTGCCTGAAATAGATTGAGGAAAACCTTATTTGATGACATGCCTAGAATATAAATGAAGGAAAACATGACATCATCTTAATTTGCTATTCGGATGTGAACAATACAACAATCATGCACTCTAATGCTTTTTGCAAATAAATCTGATGTCAAGATATGAATATTTAAGCATAATAAACGTAAAAATCATAATGTAAATGGCATTCCATCACTTATTGTCAGGTAATTCATAACTGCATCCAAAAGCTGCTTTTAGCAACTATTCCTGTATGCTGATCGCATTTATTATCCTCTTCTTTCCAACAAAATAAAAAAATTTCAGTGTTCCGCATGCACGCAGCTGTATTAGATAATGTTACTCCAACAAATGACAGAAAATAACATTACAATACAAACATCTAGCAGACCTGTTGGGGATCCAACTCGTCAAGGCACGTTGGAAGGAAAATAAAATAGTCATGACAGCCAGCCCCATAGATCTCCTTCTCTTCTCTGGTAAAATCCATCTGTTCAAAAAAATCAAATTTTTGATATTACCTCATATCTTCTTACACTGAAAGGTCTCCCAATCATCCTTTCCTGAAGCCAGTACTGAAGATTTGACAAAACTGCTCATGCAATAGTATCTAATTCCTCTGAATTTAAATCTAATATGTATGTACCTGAGATTAGGTCAACTGTATCTGTGATGACCTGTAAATTTTGCTTATTTTCTTCTCTTCCTCATTCTTTTAGAGTTTCGTCACAAAACATTATACAAACTTTATTTTTAACAAGAGGGAGAAAAGAAAATCTTAAGTACAGAAAATGTGGACTGTTTTATGACCACTTTGAAAGAGAGTTATGCATGAGGATGATTATGGCATTGCATCCTGGTGATGTGACAGCCGAATCATATTTCAGAACTAACATAAAAATAATATAACTTTGCTTACTCCACTTCACTTCATTTGCTTTACCTCATATTTCTTGGGCTTGAACAACTCTGAATCTGAGAGAAATGTGAGCAGCTGCTCCAACACAGGTGCTAGAAAAGCTGTGCCTTTCTTCTCCTGCTTAGTCTTCCCCAGACACAGGCGGTGTAAACCCAAACATGCCTGCTTGCGAACATGTGCCTTAAGAAAAAAAATGCAAATCTGCATTGATCCTCTCCAAAATAACGATCATTTCACTATAGTAAAACTATACATATTCTGAAATGATGCAAATTTGTATTCCTCTCCGAAGAGATTCACTATCATATAAACTGCATACCCAACATGAAAGGCGAGATGAGTTGGAAGTTTTAATGATCCTATTCAAGATATTGCATACCCAAATGCGATGCTAGATGGATTTCATCTTTAGATTTATGTATATTGTACTACATGAAATGTCCCTGTCTTCTTTGGCCGAGTAGGTGGACAAATCATAAAGACAATTTCTTCTTTTGTTTATTATTTCTTTATGCAGTATTTTTTTTCTTTTTCCAGGTAGTCTTCTTATGGCGTTTTACCTGTAAATTTTGTTCTTTTGTGGTGAATAAATCTGTCAACATATGAACTGAATTGATCTTACAGATAAATAAGTCGGTCAAAATGTGTACTGAAGTGTTTTTGCCTATGACTAGTGAAGATTCTGAACTTCAAATTTCAACAAATTTAAAGCTCTTTTACAATTTCAGCATACAAAATAATGAATGCTGGAATTCAATCATGACAACTCCAACATGATGATTCTGGCATTATCTGTAGTCTTCACACCTTGTTGTAAGACAACTATAATTACTGTGGAGCGTCACTGGCCAAAGGGCTGGAGAATATATACTCTCTACCAAGTTCATAGTAGTTCACAGTTACTGTAATTCCCTATGACAACAATCATGACAATAAGACATTGTAACTGCTATAAAGTAATGTATGATACTTTTTTGTGACAGACAACTGATCTCATGTACTTTGTATTTTTTACCTCAGGGGCTTCCAAGGTCAGTCGTTTCAACCACTGGGGGAAGTTATCTGCATTACACAGGTAATCCAGCACTTGGTCACATGAAAATGCAAGTGACACCAGGAAGGACATAGCATACTGAACAACTGGGAAAGAAAATAAAAATCAGATTAAAATGCAAGCTATTGATATGGTATATTTGCTTCATATGTACATTTCCAAGGCATTATTAAACATGACTGTTAACAAATCATCAATAATCTCACAAAAAACAAAAAAAGAAAAAAAAAATCAGCCTCTAATTCTAGAATTTAATTTTCTTACCTTCTCTCCGCCCCCACGTTCCACAGTAAAGTTGGTTAGAGTCCCTGTAAAATATGACATAACTGATTGTGTTCAAAAGCATTTAAAAACTTGTGCACCTATTGCTCAGCCTATAGGCTTAGCTGTCACTATCAAAGAAATCAAAACGCTGTCAGATTTTGCATAAAGAGAAATAAAAATGTTATCAATTTCTGTTGTGAAGAATTCATTTCAAAAGAAAGGTAAAGATGTTTTAACATGCTGTTATGCTAAAATTGTTTAATCTGTCATTGTTCAACAAGTTACACAGTCAAGAGAAAATTTATAAAACTTTTCATGGAAGATCAAATTAATCACACTATGATACACAGATGCTGGTAAGTATGTAATAAAAGTCCACAATGACCCAAAATTGCAACTGGGAACCTTGCATCTCAGGACCATGCCATGAACATTTATTGTCTTTATGTTGATTCTATCATGACATAAAGCTTTCAGCACGAACTTACATTGGCATTGCAGCATCATATAATATTTGCATGAGAATTTTCACCACAGCCTGAACATCCAGCTTTTCCAGTATCGACTGCACCAAAAAACAGAAAAAAAGAGAAAAACAGGATTAGTGTTGCAGGCAATAAATCAGTTCCTTCCTTACTAGATCAAATACCTAGAAGAGAACTTTACAAGCTAACAAACATAACCTTGCCAACTGAGAATGAAGTTCAAATTTTAAAGAGGATATCAACCAACTCATCAGTAGTTAAGAAATACTGCTGAAGAAAACCTAGCCAAACTTCTATTAAATTTCCATAATGCATGGCAAACTCTTTGTACAAGTGCCCGGCATTTACCTGTGATATTGTGGAGATGATAAAGGCATTATTCTTCTTGTTCATGGCTCGCCTATTACGAGGACTGGTGCTGCCCTCTCCCTCACCATGGCCAGGATCATCTACTGAGAACTGAGAGATCAACCTCAGCAAGTAGCCCAGGCATTCCTGGTTCCACTGGTGATAATGAGAAAAGAAAAGGTTGCAATTATAGTAGTTAGAAATAGTCTAGAGCAATCACTGTTTCAGAGATGACAGCATATGCCACATCTACCCAAAAGCAAACAAAAAGATCACTGCACTGACCTGCCTATTTGCATACGGCAGCAGACTGAATATACATAAAGTTAAAACCAGTAGGTTGTGTTCTCTAGTCAAAATGTGTCACTCATGACTGAGTCATTACCATCTTACAAGATCATTTTTAGCTAACAGTATAACAAGGGGCCATTTTAGCTATTTCAGAATTGTATACTGCAGCTAAAATAGTTGTAACTTTCTTATTCAATGACATTGATGCATCTGATTAAGATGTGCTGAAGGGGCAGTGAACTCACATCCTGATGAGTAAAATTATCAGGAAACTCAGTGTTCATGCAACACAGTTTACACTCTTAAGACTATTGGCTCACCTGACTCCATACATTCCCCTCTTTACTCTGCAAGGATCCATTCATGAAGATATCCATCATGTGGCTCAGTCCACCCTTAGAGATAAACTGAACAAGCAAAATACAGGGGGATTTAAAAACAAGTCTATCAATTCCATCATTTCAACTCTCACTGAAACAAAGGTGATAGTAATTTCAAATTGACAAACAAGTGGTGCAACCCTTTAAGCACAGAAATACCCTGTGTGTATAAGCATGTGCACCATATATATAAGCCAAATAAGAAATGAACCAGTTTCAAATGGAAAAATGGAAAAACAAAGACTGAGATCTTTCTGAAATAAGCCTCACCATGACAGTATTTACTTTGGCTTTGTAACTAAAAATCATTGCTGTAACAGTCATCAGAAACTGCCTAATATTAGTACCACGCGATTCGGGTGATCTTCCTGCGCTTACAGCGTTACAAACCTTCAAAATTATGTCTGGTTCAAATAATAAAGAAGAAAAGGTACAATAAACGAAAGTGAGAAACACAAATGGAAATCAACCAATCCAGTGCAAACAGGTTCATGCAAATTGCAAAGCAGAATAAATGTAGAACTCTCAAAATATACTGTCAAACAGAATGACCTGTGATCAACTTTTTTTGTTTGTAATGCTACACTGATCAATCACAAAGTATAATAAATGGAATGAGCTTTCATAAACCAGATATGAGCCAAAGAAAAGAAAAACTCAATGTTCAACTTATGAGAAGGCAAATTAACCAAAGCAAACATTTCTGAAGAAGTTAAAAAAAATGACTGCTTTGGCAACTTTGACATTCAAGGGCAGCTAATAAGAATGTAGGACAAAATTCTAGTTATTCAACTATTGCCAAAGTGCTGACATATGGCGTGCTTCATCTTTTGTATCCATAAATACAGCCAATCTGCCAATTAATATTTCTTTACCTGTTGTCTAACACATTTCAAGCAGTGATTCTTGGAATATGCCACTCTTACAAGCATAAGGCTGTTATATTACTGATATCTGTAATAACTGTGATCATAACTGTACAAGATAGCGGATTTTTAAAGATTCTCAGATTCTGTCCACTTTCGTTTTTGAACAAAATGTGACAGCAAACCCTTGTTACAATGTCATCTACCTAAAACCACTTCAAAGAGGAGCCTCTGTTAGACATCAGTTTCTTGGTGAAAGATTCTAAAAGAGGTACATATTTTATCATTCCTATTGCAAAATAATGGTTCATTAAGGTTTTATAAAGCATGACACAGCACCTTGCAATGGGAACGTTTCAATGGATGGTTGTTGCATTCTTGGAAAAGAAAACAGTCATGCCAAAAAGCAGCAGAACAAGAGAGCTCACAGACCAGTAATGAAAGGCAAAAGTTGTGCATCATTTCTTAAATCAAGACTTTCCGTAGGATCAGTGTGTTTACTTAATTTCAACACCTAAAAGCTGTTTTGTAGCATTAGCCATATAGACACTTTTCCTTTCACTTAAAATCCAATTTCTAGAGCAAGATTCCAACAAACATCCGATGAAACAGAGATGTCTTAAATCTTGCACAGGAAGGAAAGGAGTGGGGGAATAATATAGTGCCTTTAGGATGTGGCAACTTTCAAACAGCAAGCCATGAGGATCAGCACTGCCCAGGCAGGTTGTCTGACAAAGGAATTTTGAATTCTACATGTCTATCAACATGACCAAATTATGTGAGTCGTACATCTATTCTGCATTTTAAGAGTACTGAAGAGCTACTGAAAGAAAGGCTAAAACCAACCAAACAAAAAAAAACAAAAAAAAAAACACAAAAAAACAAAGAAATCTACAAGTGGGTTATATGTGATCTTATTACCTTGATGCACCATTGGGTTTTGCTGACACCAAAGGACTTCTTGTCTTCAGAGGCATCACCACTACCAGAGCGCATCTAAGGTATATTTTCATTATTTCATTAATGGAAATTCATTTTGGTTTCCTATCTACACATACGCCCTTATCAAACCAGTTTTTCCTTCTTTCTTCTTTATGTGCTGACATTCATATTTTGATGGCAAGTGCATATAACACCATGCAGTTTAAGGAGGAAAGTTTACTGAGCAACAATTAGGCTAATCAGCATCAAAAAGAGTCATCCATTTATGTCATAACTTATTAAATCTTCTGACTGTACCTGTATAAATCATTAGGATACATACACCCTATCGGCATTACAGTTCAAGAGTTTGCAGTGCTCAGAATGAAACTTAGAATGGTCAGCTAAACATTACAGCTTTGCTCTGGGTCTTGAAAATCATCCTTTTACTACTAACACTGCTTCAAACTCTTGGCGTGCACACAGCAAACTGGTATCTTCAGTGCACACTGCAGCTCAGTCCATTCTCTACATGACCTATGCACCAAAACACGCCCAAAATGTGCACACATTTAAGACACAAAATTCACCACACTCAGAACAGAATGCTGGAGGACTTTACTGTCAAATCTTGTTAGCTAATCACCCAAGCCTTACCATGTGTTTTTGTCCCAGCTTGGTACCATGGGCGAGAAACTCCACAGTTTGCAGTGAGTAATAGAGTCTGTGTGGGCTGTTGGGAGGGAGAAGCTGGTTCCACTCTTCCTGAGTCACCACCTGAAGTAAAGAAAGTGGAATAAAGTCCAGCCTTCCATATTAATTCCATCTCAACTACTTCCATTAAGTATGGAGACTGCAGCGCTGCTGCACTTTTGTACAAAACATGAATTCCACTTTTAACATCCATTACTGTTTACTTTAGTGTATATCAATGTATGTGTTCACACTGAAACTGACCTCACAATGTAAATGTGAGATTCATAATACATTCATCCCCTTAACTTTGGCAGATATTACTAATGTCTTCACTATAAACATTCTAGACATAATCATTTTTCATCACTCAATATCGGGTATCACAATAAATATGATCTTTGCGAAGAGCACAGTTCAGCTTCCTTTCAGCATATAAATGCAAACAACTGCGACAATCTAACCAGCATACATCATATCTCATATTGGTACAGGCAAGACGCTTACATTTGACGGTACAGGTGTAAAATGCTCTATGCATTATCATACCACACTACGCACAAAATCTGTACCTGATCAGTAGATATTTTCATAAATCCATTGAGCAAGCTTTCATTAGTAGGCAGCATCATCAGCAATTCCCACACATCACGAGATAATCGTCTGGCTTCAGCTTGGAGACTAGCTTTCCTATCCTTTTCCTAAAAAGATAACAAAACACTTGCTAGCAAATATGAAAACAAGTGCATGGTTATAAGCCAACCAGATTTTTTTTTTTTTAAAGGAAGCAATATCAACCCCAGACCATAATTTTTCAATCTAAACAGTGTCAAGTCTATAAATCAAGATAAAACAAAATGTTCACAGGACATTTCCATACAACAATAGTGACTCAGCAATTTGTAGGAAATATCTAATTTAAGTATATTCTCAGAATTTTATGCCAGTCTTTCAAAAGGTGTCTCTTTCCAAGCAATTTTCTTACCTTTACCCTCCATCTTAGGCCAACACTGAACCTCTCTTGAAAAATAAAATTGACTGCATGTATATGACTGAGATGAACTTGCATGCACAGCAACTACTCCGTGGACACTCATTTGTCTTTCTGTTTGCTGCCACTGAATCTTGCAGAGACTGCCTAGAATTTTTCTTTCAAGCTTCCTTATGAAGATACACTCTATCACTAGAAACACAAGAAGATCTTGTAACACTGTTGAAACTACTTAGTCACTAAATTTCTTCGATAAGGCTTGTGGATTCTGATGCTATTTTTACATGTCCAGTAATAGTATGCATTTAGTATGTTTGGATGAATGCTAATGTGTCATGTGAGGTCTGGCAACACATCTAAAATGCTCGAAATCAAAAGTAAGTGCAGGTGTCAGTAACATTTTGCTACTGACCACATTGTCGAGCTGTGAGCTAAGATCACTCAGCTGCTCCAGAAGTTTAAACAAGTTGTCAAAATGAGGTTCAGCAATCAACAGGTTCATTGGCAGCTTCTTCCTGTCTGGAACTGGCAGACCTGACGAAGGAATGGATCCATCACTTTTTCGCTGCTGTCGATTGGCCCCAATGGACACAAACACATGCTGGAAGAGAGAGAGAAAATTCAGTTATTCCTAAATGTATGTTTGGAGGAATGCTAATGTATCATGTGAGGCTTGGCAACACATCTAAAATGCTCGAAATCAAAAAGTAAATGCAAGTGTCAGTATCATTTTGCTACTGACCACATTGTCAAGCTGTGAGCTAAGATCACTCAACTGCTCCAGAAGTTTAAACAAGTTGTCAAAATGAGGTTCAGCATTCATTCCATACTGTAGGAATAAAATGTTGAATGTGTCAATATCTACTGTACACCTGCAAGTTAGAAGCACATTATTCTGTCAAGCACTGGAAATAATTTAAAGAATAAAATATCTATTTATACCAACCTCTTCATCCCTCCATAACATTAAAAGACAATAGGATAATATGAATGACCCTGATTTTACCCAGCTACAGTGACACCATTATTTTGTGCATGTCAATCAAAACCACCTGATCATCAAAAACTACCAGGTAAATCTAAAAATTTATGGCAATGTCACATATGGAAGACAATCTGTAGATTTGCATATATATATAAAAACTGCCACCTAAAATGATAATCATATTTAAAAAAATATAATTCAGGTAATAAAGACTTGAGGACAATAAGACATTTATTGTGCCTGAGCTTTGCAGATCTGTGAAAATAGACACCTATGCTACAGACCCCTCTGTCACATCCATTTATGAGTCACCAATTTCCACAAACTGTTAAGTACTTTATGGCTATTCCTGATGATTTCATTTTCTAGTGATAGTACTTAACTCAGCTACCTTCCCCAAAACATCCAACTTTGAAAGAGGAGGGCCAAAAGTTTAACAAAAGAGACATCCAAAATAATACTCCTCATATGACTAACACTCTTTCAGGTGAAACTGTTTAAGAGCTTTGTGCTTCTCCCATGCTACTGTCCCCATAATTTCTCGTTACTGATTACTTGATCACTAACATAAAAATTTTCAAACGGACTTACCTGACCATCACTCATGTGAAGATCACCTAATGTCCTCTCATCCATGTCCACAAACAGTTCTTGACCCGAACTGATCATTCTCAATGGCCCTTCACCTAACATGTGACCCAGTAATGGGGACATGATGCCTGGGCTGGATGATGAGGCAGTTTGCTTTGGCTGCTGTTTCTGGAGGTCTTCCCACCAGTGAGTGACCTCAGCACGAAGCTCTGACACTAAGTTGGTGGGGTGCATTTCAATCTGAGACTGTTAAATTAAGAAGCAGAAAATAAATCATTTTCAAATACTACCTCTTTTTTGCATTTGAACTAAAACCCAACATAGGAGTTGCCAAGTCTGCCAAGGTAATATCCTGAAAAATTATAAAGATGTCAGAAAATTCTGAAAACAAAATATTTAAATGGCCTGTATTTTGATTTACAGTAATTAACTACCTAGCAAAAATTTTCAGACGATTAAAAATGAAAAATGAAAATGAAAATAAGACTTCATTTACTCCGTAGGAAAATTGTTTTACAATGTTATATTATAATTCTCATTCATAACACAAACACATAGAACAATACACATCATACATGTTAATACATAATATTACAAATGAAATACATAACTAAGTCATTGCTGGTCCCCAGGAGTGCACCGCCCTGGTCCCCCCAGCTCTAAAGCCTGGTACTCATTTACACCTACAACATAAAACGCGGGGCTCAGATATCACTTAATGATAATCTTATGGTAAAGTTTACATCATTGTCAGAACTCCCTGTCAGAGAGATCACTCCTAGCATTAGAATGAAGTTTCTGTCCTAACCCTTTATAAAGCCATGTTTGAACTATTACATCAACTTTATAGTCATATTGCTTTCATGAGCCTAAACATATTTCATAACATATATTATCAGAACATGTATATATATTATTATAATATAAACATAAAACTTCTCAGAAACATTCCAATTTTTTTAGTCTGACTTGAACCTTACAGGCCAATTACTGGAGTCTGTGAAACAAGGCTAGCAAATTTTAGTTACAATGAGGCACTCCATTTAAGATCAACAACATAAGAAATATAATAACCAAACCACAACTAACTGTACCTTGTCTGACATGTCGGTATTCTGCAGACAGATGTTAATTGTTTGGGGTCTATTGGCAGGCAGATGGCTGGAAATGCCTACATTGTCCAGTTGCCACATGTGGAGATGATAAGCATAACGCTGGCGAAAGGCATCCAAGTGATGTTTGCACAAGAAAAGGCCCCGCTGAATGACTGGCAGCTTTGATGCTGGATCCTGCAGTGAAACAAATTATTGAAATTAAAATCCAAATTCAGCATAATTATTGTACTAAGGTAACTCAAGAAAGTTCAATAAGAATTTCATGCCGAAGCAAATGTGATTTATGGAAGAACCCTTTCAAATACAATCAGATTTACAGCAACTTTTTTTTCTAAAGGACCATATATATTCATCATTCATATTTAACAAATAATTTTTACAAATATACCGCATTAATCTAAACTGGATACATGTTATAAGAAATTACAGATAATCAATATCATCTTCCCTATTCACTGGCAATTTCAGATTTAATACTTCCTTCTAGAAAATTGTGAAAAAATGTAAACCCTACCTCTTTCAGCGTGTGCATGGTCTTCATCAGACTGTTCATACAGCGCTGAACAAACTCCTCTTCTTTATCCAAGGTGCCACCCCCATAGTTGATGTAGTAGTTGTTTAGAATGTGAATGGCTTCTGTGGAGACTGCCTTATTGTTAGCTTTCAAAGCTATCTCCCACAGTTGGTCCATGCCACAGGCCTGTAAACAAAAACAGCAAACTCAGACACTGATTCTGTGGTAGCTCATTTCACTATAACTTTATCTTTTTTCCCTTCATTGGCAAACCATCACCCATTTGGTCAAAAATGTGGACATTCCCCAAGTCAACCATTCTGCTGTGGCACAGTAAAATCTAATAGGTCTGAAATTCAAAGAATAAGAAAGGCTGTAAATTGTCCCTTACATACATCTTCTAAAAGCATAATGCCTTCTGACTGACATGGATATATATATATTAATGGTCTTAAGTCATTCCCAAGTTTTGCCATAATACGGTATCAAAGCAGTATTAGGTCAACTCATACCTGCTCTTCAGTGAGGGTTGACTTGCCATGCATGGACATACAGGTAATATTGGACAGCTGTTGGAAAAGATTCAGCCCAATCATTGGCATCGTCTCGGCTTTCAGTTTTGGCATCTGGGTACAAACAGCATAATAAGACTTAAGACAAGTGATCAACAAAATAAAATGAGGATGAGAAAGATGAAAAGACGGGCAGTGCATGTCAGTGTATGAAGGGTGTCAGCAAATTCTTGTGATGTCATGTGGTTCACATGAGAGTTCATACAAAATTTACAACTGTAAATGACAATATGCCATGCACAATGTGGAAGAACTGCTGAGAGTCTGAAACACTGCAGTAATCTCAAATTTATATGAATGACACTAGATACACATCTATAACTTCTGATCAGAACCACAGAAAACATATTTGAAATGAGATGATTACTCGAATATGCTGAGGAGGCAGAAGGCACCTTAAAAATGCGGCATAAATAAACAGGTCTTTAAATATAAGCAGATAAATATATGTAGACAAGTAGAGGATAAACTCACTTTATTGATGAAGATATGCTTTAGCGTCTCCAGATCAAGCGCATGATTTTCTTTCCCCCGAGCTTGATCATAGAACCAACTGAGACAGTCCTCACAACTCTCTGGGTTGGTGGCCAGGCACTCCCACAACTTGTCTGTCTGTTCTTGGCTTAATCCTGAGAAAATGGAATTGATTTACTAAAACTGGGAACCTTAACATGATTTACATTAAGCACCAAGGGGGACTGCAGTCATCCATTTACTTCACTTTACTTCCCTTTATAGCACCCATAGGTCTCAGCTCCTCTATATTTGTTATGGTGTAATGTATGCAGGTCTTTTCCAGTTGGGGATTTAAAACAAGGTATTTCCAAGGTCTTGGTTGGGGGAAAGGTATTTATGATACAGACAATACAAAAAATGAAGTGCTTCAGTTGACTCCGATTTAAGACCCAGGAGCGTAGAGGCATGACGAGACACTTCACCAGCTTGAATAGTATACTGTTGTTCTGAACTTACCAGGTAAAGCATTTAATACGGCATAGAAGCTTTGCTAATCACTAAGTTACTGTCCATCCGAATATTATGACAAAGAAAACTGACATAAAAACATCCAGTATTTGAAATATGAAAGCAAATCTATCTGAGTCAAGAAAATGTTCACAGCCATTTGCAGACAACAATGATCAGATGGCCAGCCTTAACCACCCGCAATCTGTTCAAATGCTTTTCAGTTTTTAGATAACATAATACTGTATTTCATATATATATATATATCCTTAGATAATCATAAAACTCCTTTTAATCACAACTTTGTCCACGCACATGATGGATTGTACTGTTTCATATCTTTGTAGAACCAGCAAGCATCTTATCTATATATAACACTGTTTTCAAGCCCAGGCTGACAGGGTGGAATCAAAGCTGGACAGGGAGATATTCATACAGGTTGAATATCTTCAGCTGGAAGTACCTTTCAAAGACCTGTTTCAAAATTTGACCCAAGCAAATGATGGGAAAACACTTTCACAAACATTGGTCTTGAGAGGGGGAAGAATGACAACACAAAGAGAGCTATATCTGTCACTCTGGCTGACCAAAAGACATCCCAACCGAAAAACCCACCTGCTCCAAGCCTGATAGTGATTCACTTACTGCAAATGCAGTAAACTATAACATAAAATATCAGTAATCTTAAATTAAATCTTAGTAACTCATTCTGCATTTTCGTGTAAATATTTACATGTACTACTAAGTGCTGGGGAAGGAGAAGAATGTTAACATTTCTCTTCCATCAGTCACAAAAAAAAAAACAACCCAGAAACATGAACTCGCAAAAATAAGTCTCTTTTTAGAAAAATAAAACGGCAAAAATGAAGTCATAGACAGCTGAGGTCAAATAAGTTCTAGAAGTTTTCTTAGATGACAAATTATTTGCTCAATGTTACCACAGCTCTCGGACCTCACGTTTACAATACAGAATCGCTCGCTTAAATGCCTTGATAAAGCTCTGGAACTTTTTTCCCGCTTCATCATTCTAACGTACTATCCATAACAATTACAGAAATTTATCAAATGGTTTACTCAAACTAATATAAGTTTATAGCACCTAAAACTAATACATTTTTGCACCATCTGGGCAGTCCACTTTTTCTACTGCCATAGAGACAGCCCTCTTATGGACACCTACCAATACATTTTTCCTAACATGGAAGTTGTGTCCCCTGCACTTTCACACGTTATCGCCCTTCCGTTCCTGCAGTCAAATTTCGCAATAAATCGCGCATTCCCGGAAAATCGGTGTTGCTTCCCCTTTACTATACTCACGCAATCCCTTTCCTATGAACACGTAATCCCGACAGGTTGATGAGATAGCAGCTACCTACCCCGTACTTCTTTACTTCCCTGTTCAGCGTGCGTTTCCAAAAAAGTATGTGGAGTGCGGTATAGTTTTATTAGATACGGGTTACAATTCAGAGGCAACCCCCAAAAACCGAGTCCTCGAGGTTCATTGTTTTACGGCCTTCCGTTACTGCTGAACGAGGGCGTGGCGCTAAATGGCACAGAAATACAGAAGCAGATTTGGCAGTAAAATTACACTGTGCTGTAACACGTCACGAACGGGGCATTCTTTTGCAATGACATAAAAATACAGCGTGGGTATACTTCTTCATCCCACAACTAGGGATAGTTTAACATGGTAAAACAAATGTCCCGGGGTCTCTCTACGGCGATGAAATGGCACAAGCGTTAGGTCCAGGTCATTACTGAGAGGCATGGGACCTCCTCGATCTTTTGAGAGGTAGAGGGTCCTTTCATGGGGCTACTGCCCCTCTGTCCATAACCACAGGATATGTTCCGCACACAGAGGCCCGTGCACTGGTCGTAATGCTATACAGTACTCGCGTTTGCATCTTAGTAATATCCCTTCCCGATGCCGCACCCCTCGTTGTTTTTCGTTCCCTTCCTCCTCCATATCATGTGAATCTGCGAGTTTATAATGCCAGGCCTGAACTACTTCTGATGCCAAAAGGAGCCAAAAGCAATCAGATCCACCTCGCCTGTTCACGAATCTGGAAACCAACAGGTCGAGAGTAGAACGAAAAAAAAAAAGAATGTCCTGTAGGCCTACCAAAAGGTGCAGAGGAAACAAAAACAAAACAAAACAAAAGATCGAGACGTAGACAGCTGAAGTTAAATTAAGACTTTGATAGAAGATTTTTTGATGGTGTGCTTTGAAAACCACAGCTCTCGGTCCCGTCAATACATAATGGTACTGGTTGCTTTATATCACCAGCACTACTGTAAACTACAAAATAGCGCTTATTCTCTGAGTCATATTTGGGGAAAAGGTTCCAAAATAAAGTCGCATGGATCCAGATGTCTCGAGATTAATGAAAATTCTATTTAATAATTAGAAAGCAGAGATAACTATGCAGCTTTTTTAGTCAATTTCCCTCTGCGTGAGCGCATTTGGAGTGCTCACACCTCAGTTTATTAAGACTGGAGTTGTCTCTCTTAATTTATGAATAGTTGCCCCTTTATAGTTGATTATATCAAAATAAGAGTAATATAGTGTATATGTCATTTATCTCCCTTTAAATATACGTCGATGCAACTAGCAAATGAATAATGGATATATTCATTTCAAGTTCTTTCAACTGCGGCATTTCACACCAATCGGAAAATTACCAGGTGGAAAACAGCTGCTTTCACAAAACAATTTGTGATGATAAACGTTCTGCCATCAATGGCATTAAGTATCAAGAAGGCAAATTGCATTGTTCATTATTTTCATTTAAACTCATCACATTCATGCAGCAGCTTGAAAAACAAATACTAGGTAGAAAAGATTACTGCAGGCTATGAAACAAGACTTTGTTTAAAGAGGTGATTGCTGCTTACAACACAAGACTAAACTGTACAAAATATAACTTCTGCCTACAAACCAAGACTGCCTCTCCGCTCCTAACTAGGATACGTTCTGTCACACAGAGGTCAGTGCGCTGGCCATAATGCTATGCTCCCATCTGCAGCTCTGTAATATTCTCTCCCAATGACCCCCCACCCCTTCGTTGCCTACAAAACAAGACTAGACTGGTCAAAATATAATTTCTGACCACAAAACAAGACTAGACTTAAAAAGAGATTAATGATGCATAAACAATAAACCTTGTTTAAAAAAAACAACAAACATAGAGGCCATTTCGTGTTCATATAGTTTTGCCCGACTTTTAAATCAAACTACAACATTTCACCACACAGAGAAATGGCAAACAGTCTGCTAAGACACCATAATCAATCAACAGGGTAGTTGCCACAGGTTATTCAATCAATTTCAAATCAAGAAATGGAGCCAGTTTCTATGTGCTACTTTTTTTCTGTCACCTCCAATGTCATTATCACATCACATCCTATTAATTCATTGAGGTTTGGCACTAAGAAAGAAATTTACTTATTAAAGTGTTGGAGTGGTCGGCATGACAAACACTCATAATACAAAGCCACACTTCTGTATAATCAGATTAATACAACGAGTTGGTTCCCACACAAGGAATGGAAGTTGTAAGGTTGAAGCCACTACAAAGCAGTTGGAGGGTGCATGAGAGTCTTCATCAACACCTTTCTTGATTACATCAAAATTACATATTGACAGTGCTATGACATATTGACAGTGCTATGACTTGGCCAATTTACCAATGCAAAGAAACACAACAGCTGAATGATTATAGTAGTATGTCACATTCACTTCCATAAGCTAGACAGCATGCTCTATCCGACATGCATCATTGTGCATCTAATGCACAAAAAGAGATTTCCAAATACTTACGTACATTTCTTTCTAGCTACCAAGCTATGAAATATTCATATCCTACATTGTAACTTCATCTGGTGAGATAGCCTCAAGTATACGACATGAGCTGAAGTCTGAATGTTTGTGACTGGTTGTGATGCAAGAACAGATGTAAGTAACAAAGCACCACCTAATAAGTTAAATTACAATAAAGTAAGAACAACAACAATGAAAACTAAAAATTACAATAATCTATTAATTCAGAGCTACTTACGAAATGTTTCAGGGGAATACTGACAGGAAAATACACATGACAGAAACACAAGTCTGGATGAGACTTCCTCCTTGAATCCATGACTGAAAAAAAGACAGAAAAGGATTTTGAGTTTAATTTCATATAGTATGCATATATTGTATTTTCTGCACTGTTTGCTCAGATATACATTTGTACCAACACAACCATTTCATCCAGCATTTGAAGGTTCACTTGCTGCCTGTATGAATTATCTTGTCCAAGTAATACAATCCAACGTCATTAAGTCCCAGTAAGCTAATTTTATCACAGTAATAAAGCAAAATGCAGAATATTCTGCTAAAAGGGATTGAGTAAACTTAGTTATAAGTTAATTAGCCACACTAGAATCAACTTTTACTATGTATTAATCAGCCATACTGGACAAACTTTTTTTGCAACTTACTGAGAGTTCCAGGTTGTTCTGTCTCTGGCGTTCTCCGTAAAATGTACAAGGTTGTTGAAGAAATGTGTCATCATGTTCAGTGTCTTTTCTGCCCACCTGAAATTACAAAGATGTTTGTAAGAACATAAGACAATGAAAAAAATATATCGTCGGTGAAAGTCTCTAACCTCGTAAGTCCACCAGAGCAAATTTTTCAGGAGAGACAAAAAACTAATTGTTTTCAGGCTACCGGGTATTAAACTCTCTTTTTTTACATAGATCGTATTCTAGATACCTAAAGAATAGTAGGGCATGTTTTTTTCCCCCATAAAATCACTAAAACAAGCACAAAGTGGACTTACAAGTATAGAGCCACAAGTTTTGTAAGTTCTAAACTTGTAAGTCCTGTGGTATGACTTACAAGTTTAGACTTTCATAAAAATTGTAATCTAAACTTGTAAGTCCAGACTAGTTTAGTGCCACCCATTCAAATAAACTGTCATGCTCTATTTTAATCTTGTTTATTGTATTATTTCGCAAAGGGCTCAGAAGTGAATAATACTAACTTTCTTGAAGGACTTTGGAGCCTAATTTATAATTATTTTGATTTATAATTAGACATGTATTTTAGGAGGCGATGTGGCGCAGTGGCTAAGGCTTGGACTTGTAACCCCAATGTCATGGGTTCCAGCTGATGCACTTTTGTTGTTTTTTTTTCCTTGAGCAAGAAAATTTACTTCGTTTGCCTCACTGGACTAAGGTTTAAGTGAATGAGTATCTGACTTAAATGCAGTGGCTGATCTTGAAAGAATGTAAGAGCTGATGCACGTGAAAATCGCTGCTCACTCTGTATGTTCCTCGGGGAATTGGTTTGTTCGGGACCGCCAGGGGATAAATGAAGCATTATAGAGCACATAGGCCATTGCAAGTTTCACCCACTTTCATGCCCGCCCTGGAAATAATTTCAAAATGCAGCTTAAAATAGGTGTGCCTTTTAGTCATTATTCAGGACTGCACACATAAAGCAAACAAAAGACAGATGTTTTAACACCTTTTATGTGATAATAGTATAGTACACTGTTTTAATCAAAGATCAGACATGCTTTTTGTACTTTGTAGATATTGAATACATATCTAAGCCTATAAAAAAAATATCATCTTAAATCTTAATACATCCAACACTCCAACCATCCACAAACACACACCAGTCTCTTATAAGAATCATTGTCATAAGGTTGACCAAAAGAGAAAACCTGGGTCTTATTTTCAGAGTTTTTTTCTCACAAATTCCCTCTATTTTAAGGGAATGGTCCAAGGGTGTTCATGTGAAGAAAGACAATAGTCTGATGATATATGAGACCATGACATGCGTAGTCACACCTGATGGTATGTCCGTTCAATCTGGTGGACGATATATTTTGCCTTGAAAAGAGGTTTTAAGCTGCCAGAGGCAAATAACAGCATTTGGAACACACAGACAACAATAAATCTAAGCCTATAAAAATGCCTGGACTCCATTTACATAAACCAATGTTTATGGGTAATTTTAGAACTGACCACAAAGACCAAAGAAGACAGGAGTATTTATCATGTGCATATTCCGCAATATAATGCTGCCTACCAACATAGGCACATATAAAATGAAATGTTGATAATGTTCAATCACAGCAACTTTGACTAATATTGCATAAAATGCAAAGAACCTTGTCGCTGTATTGATGGACGACAAAAATGTTGCTATAGCTTTATACTTACGCTTACAAAATACTGTATATAACATAGTAAAGAAACAACAATAAAGACTGAATAATTTTATGGGCTAAAATCATGCTGGGACACAAAGAAAATGTCAAATTCAAAATATGATCTTGCATTATCTGGATCATTTGAGGATGCTTAACAGCATTCTTAATACATGTAATTGGAAATAGTCTACCCTAAGCAGTAACGGTTTTGAAAAAGTCATGAGAAACCAAACACTTCACACTGAATGTTTCTGAAAGAACACTTTACACACCACACTGTAAAACCATCTGTAAACTGCCTATAGGATCACTCATGCTTCAGTGAGTCATAAAAAGGCCAACACTCAGATGGAATCACTGACTTAAGCTCCTGAAGATGTTTGAACTTTGCGGCTGAAAGTTTTCTACTGACAGAGTGCAGCTTTTTCGGGCTGGTAACCAGGGCAGTTGACTGCTTCCTTTTGAAGACAAGCTCAGACCAGTCATCATCAAACATTAACTTGTACATGATTTTTCCATCAGGCAAGTATCTTAAGGCTCTGATATCAGTCACAGTGGCATCCCCAGCCTTAGCGCCAGGACGAATACATTTCAAAGTGTTTACATTGTCAAAATTCTTGAAAAAAGTTATGGTCGAAATACTTAACATTATAGGGATGAGTTTTTTTTCTGGCCTCCTCAATGAGACGGACATAATCACTGGGTAAGAAAATCTTTCTATTCTTCAAGTGTCTTTCAATCACACTATGGGCACTATCAGCCTCCATCTGAGTGTGGCCTTTTTCTAAAATTTTTTTGCACCACCTCCTTGTCATGCATTATAGCAAATCTTGACAAGGTACTCGACAAAGTTTTATTTCTGGTTTGATAAGTGCACCCGTCCGAGTAGAGGATGTACATATCAAAAGAGAGATCTCTTTCAAGATTCTCTACAATACATGATGCAAACTCATTAGCTGATAACCCCCCCTCCCCTTCNCCCTTTCATGCCAAACATAGCAATCAACATTAGTATGTGTTTTCAAATCATGCATTGTAAAATTATGAACACAAAATTTTGTACGGTAATACAATGCAGGGATGGCCATTCATTCTCACTCATCGCTGGCGGATCACGTGTGAAAGCTGTGGGCTGCGCCTGAATATGAGATTTCTTGTACCAGCCTGAACGCTCTTGAATAGGGATTCATTATGATGGTGATAAAAATTGACATCATCATTAATAAATTATTAATGATAATAAAAGTACTTGGTTAAAGTTAAAACACTAAAACATACCATCACTCCACCTCACAGCACCACATTCTCTCTGGCAGTCTCTTCCAACACTTGTAGAAAGCTCCAAAATGTTTAATACACATTTAATTGTTGTAATTTCAGATAATTACCCGTAATATTCCAAGTCAAAGTTGCCATTATTTTTCGCTAATAATAAAGAAAACACTTTATCACTTAAAATCAACAGTGACTATTGTTAAAACAGTAAATTCTTAAAATTGAGTTTCAAAATAAGGTTGCTGGCCATTTGAAATTAGAAAAAAATTAAAGCTTACATAAACTTTAAAGAAGACTGGGGTTTGCACTTTGTGTTTGGGCTTAATGTCACTATGACTATTCAACACAAGTAGTGAAGTAGGTTATTAAATTTATCTAAATGACAGTGCTACTTAGACAGTTTTATGAGCATGTGCCGCCACTCAGGGATAGGAAGTGTAGGACAAATCAGGTATCCCACCCAGTCGCAGTTTTCTGACACAGGGATGGCCAGTCTCAGCACTTGTCTCATGATACGGTGAAACAAGCTTCTAGATTATTATTAAGTTTTTAAAAGTTTTAGGTGTGACTCGGCAAGGAATCAAATCCCCGACTCCAGAACAGTGCAGAGAATCTACCAATACTACCATAATACCATTTAGATCTAGCTGGGACAAAGACAAAGAAGAATAGAACTGAACTTGGTTGTATGAAAGTCCAAGAATCTGAGATGTGCTGTTGATTCTGAAAAAGCTTTCTCCTTTATTTAGCCTAAATCTGCCTAATGGACCATTGCAGGGAATAATCCTGGAATAGCACCGATTTGACAGTTAATCTATGACTAGATCTAGTCTAGATCTAAATGAACTGTATCATAACATAACCATAGCGGTACTGTCCCGGCAGACAGCCCACTGCAGAATCTAAAGAGTATGATTTTTATAATGTGATGCCAAACAAACTGCAATCAGAAATCCTCAGCTTTGATGTAAAGGTTAGTCTTCATAACCTTAACTTTTTATGTGAGTGCAATTATCTATCTAGACGTCTAATCAAGATCTTGACTAAATGATCTTAGAGCAAACTTAACAAAGGTCCATTTATAAAAAGAGAGCAGTCTAGCTATAGACTAGTCTACACAAAATCTAGTCTAGACTAAATCTCATGTTACAACAAACCTTCAATGACACAATAGACAACAAAGTTTTAACCTCGGATATCAGGATGGCGGCACAGCATCCGAATCAAAATTGAAAGTTCTAACCTTGTTAGTCCAGTCGACCACGTAAATACGCTTGCACTGTGCTAAGGTCGGGAAAGTTTTGAAAGTTCTGAACTTGTAAGTCAGACAGATGCTCATAAAAACAATATTAATCATCCATAGAACTATTAGTTTCAAAGACATTACATTTCCAACATTAAAAATAGAAAATACCTACCTTCTGGTGAAACTTCGGGCGATGGAATCGGAATTTTCAGTACAAAATTGATGCCAAAACGACGAGCTGGCGGTCACTTGACATACGAGTTTAGAGTATCAACCTGAACAGGAAGTTTGTCCTGCAAGTTTAGATCATGCGACTAAAAATGATATTTCCATTGCTCAAATCTTCGAGATATTTAAAGACAAGGTCGTGGACCCCCTGTAATGTTATTAATAGGCCAAAAGTGATTTTTGAAAAATCGCGGACTTACGAGGTTAGAGACTTTCACCGACGATATATGCAATTTTTGGTGGGTTTTTTTTTTTAATTTTTAAGCCTGCATTCTCTTCCCCCAAATCCTTCAAGAAGAGTTGCCATAAATGACACAAATGAAGGGAAAGAGAAACAAAAGAAACAAATAGAACTCAGAGATTTCACATTAAAGTATTAGACATTGCAAAGACATTCGTCAAAGTCTTTCTATCACAGCCAAGGTCCTGTGTCACATGCTCATTCCTATTATGATAATGAAGAGATTAATACAACATAACTACTTATCAGTGTTAGCCTGTTACATTAAGTGAGAGACTAGACAAAGCTCAAGGTACTTACAAGACCACTTTGTAAGATCCACCCATAGGACGCATGCTGTTGAAGGAGCTGAATAGTTTGGTCAGCAGTCGCAGAGATACCACCACAGATCTGGAGAAAGTCATTATTCAATAAAATGAGGCAAAAATTTTTAAGCCCCTTTTTCTTGAACTATTCTACCTATATATTCAGGGGCTGCACTGCAACTTCCACTGGAACATATATTGCAAATCATTGCTGAATCATATCTTCATGCACTGGTTGTTGCATAGATGATGTAAATTTCATTATAAGGGGTTTATGGATTTCATTTATGTGCTTTTAGACTGTCAATACTTCACAGACTCTGGGAATGAAAATGTCAAAAATTAAGGTGACAAAACTTCTAAAGTGAAAAAAAAACCAGAATGCTTACTTGTTCTTGGCCAAATTGTCAATGACTGCCTCAATGAACTTTGTCCTGATGTGACGATCATTTGAGCAACATAAAAGATTGGTCAGGGCCTTCTCAGCCTCACTGGCAATGCCTTCTGGGAGGAGACTCTGTGTGCATTAAAATGTAAATAGAGTAATAATGTCCATTCACAAGTCTGAATACACAACTTCAAAGGACAGTATGACTGAACACAACGCTACTGCTCATTTTCGCATATGACACAAGGTATCCCTGCACAGAACCCCACTGGCATTATGTCCATAATTACTGACAACGTGATAATACATTTAACAAAGGCTAGAAACCTGTTTGACTAGAACATGTGAGGGGAAAAAAAAGTTAATGTGGGGACAAGTTTTTCAGAGATTTTAGAGAGTGAAGATAAGGATCTTGATACACAAATACCCTGTGTCTGCAGACCTGTTTCTAACTACAATGTCAAAACTCTGTACTTGCAGACCTCTTTTATCTAAATACAGTCTTGTGACTTCAGATGATTATATGGTTGAACTCTGCCACATGACTGAAGATTTTACATCAATGGATGAGGACTTACCGCCATGCTGTCTTGAACCAAGTCCCATAACAAGGTATGCCCTGGTTTGCACACATCATCTAAGCAGAAATCAGAAGCAGGGCTCTTTAGTTTCTGCCTAGTCCGACGTGCACCATGTCCTGAAATTAGCAATCAATCATTTGAAACATTCAAGGAATCAAAATCAGTTTCAGAATGTGTCCAATCCATAAATTAGCTCAGAGATTACATCACATGACATCAACAAATGCCAGGACACTTCACAGTCTGTATAGTCCACTTCAGTATCCTTCTCTCATGACATTATACATTCTTCATTACTGTCACACAGTTGTCAATGCATTTCAAGAAAGATCTCAGCGGGAACTAAACAAAACATGCTAATTTATATATTCAGGCATCACTGTTTCTCTATGCCTCACTACACTGGCTTATGACACAACAACTTTCAAGTAAAAAGACAGCTGTAATGTTCCGGCCATGTTTCAGAGACAACTTAAACTTACAAATCATTACAACTTTAATACACTGTGCATGGCATTTCTAAACCTACACATACATGACATCCTCTTTAACACTTCATTACCTCTCCCATGAGGATGGTAGAGTGCAGTCATATGTGGAGTTGGTTGATGTGCATTAAATCTCACATGAGCATTGATCTGGGCTAGTTCCTCTTCACTCAAACCTTCCTCTCCTTCAAAATCTGCCATGTTTTTTTCTGATTTGTTGCTTATGCGGGAACTGTGACAGCTACCCTCATCATCATCTGGACTAAGAATGCTAAGGCCGTATGCTCTGAAAACACAATAAAATATTTATTTACAAATTATCTCTCCACCTTCAAAGATAAGATGTAAAATGCCCATTAAATCAGCAGAAATCACATTTTCAAAACTTTTAATGGCAATTTCAAAGACTTACACTCTCCATTCAAACACTCTATCACATCACTACATCTTCGGAGAAAAAGCCAACAAACCCAGAAATAATACTCCTCGATTACTAATTGTCAGGCTTTTTATGCTACAAATTCAGAACATTTCAGCTGTTTAGTAACATGGCTACTTACACATGCTCTTAATTCTCTGTATTTCATGCCAGCACCTTCAACTTCATCTCATACAGACCAGGTACTGAGGTGGTAGTTTCGTGTTAATATTCAGTTACATATTATCCATCTCATTCAGCTCAAACTTTTCATCAAAATAAATAAATGACAGTCTTTAACATTAACTGCCCTGCTTTGCGATATTTTTTTGCTGTCAGCCTTTTCATAAAATCAGTGAAAAAGTAAGATCGCAAATATTTAAGGAAAATGGATAAGTGCCAAAAACATATTCACAGCCATAGTAGTTTGTGAACATAAAAATACTTAAAGCAATATCATCATGAATTGCGCAGGACATAAACAAAATAAAAAAAAGTTTTTAAAAAAAAAAAAACTGAGATGAGAAATAAAGAGTGTCTTGACTGACAGCGGAAAAAAGTATCAGCATGATATTTTGCACAGCAAGCATAGGTTGCCGCACAATATATCATCACTGTACTGTTTCAAAAAAATGGCCCAAATTATTTTTCACTCTTCAGAGAGAACATGGAGGAAAAATTTTTCGATGGCAGGGCAAAAAAAAAACAAAACAGTCAGCATGTATCTTTGTGACTCCAATGTTGGTAGAAAATTGTTGCTGCACTTTAATTTCTTCTAACATGTCAACATGGGCCTTGAGCTCATAGACATTCAAGTCTGACTCTGGCCATTTTTGAAGTACAGTGACAGTGTACAATATTTCCAGATTCAGAGACCTGTATTGGCAAATTCTTCCCTCCTTCCCAGTGCAAACTAATGCTGAACACAGTGATATCCAAAACTTGCTGTAAAGCTATCTCATAAATGATTCAAATTTCTGCAAATGACAAACCAAGTGTAATTAATTGACTGGATACAACATGAGTGGTTCTCTGACCAAGCATGAGTGTTAATGGACTTAAACTTCGAACCTAAACATCACGAATATGATCTTCAATGAAAACCAAGTTTCACCCACACTCAACGTTTTTATTGTTCTGAATAAAAAACTTAAAATTTCAGTTTTCAGGCTAGTCACTGTGACAGCAAGCTCTTATATCAAGCTACTAACATCCATGCATTTCTCCTAATTTACATCTTATGTTCTTACCCAGGCTTGAGTTCTTTGGTGGACAAATTTCTCATAATCAACTCTTTTTCAATTTCTTCCTCTTCTATCATTACATGATGGTGTCCATGATTCCTCCCTGCTGCATGACCATGGATGTGACCATGCAGAGCCTGCCATTCCTCGTCACTCATGCTGCTGTTGTGTTTTTCATCACCTTTACCATGGACTGGTGCCTTGAAGGGACAGATAGACAAAATTGCTATGTAATGCTATCTCAACACTAAACTCACTACAACTTGCAATGGGTAAGACCACATGGAGCCACTGAAGTTTATACTTCTGATATATTTTGTAAGAACAAAATAAATTATACTGGCACAGATCACCTGCCACTCTTAATGCTATTGTTAGTATGGCTGACATTCCCTGATCGGATATCTCATAAACTAGAGATTACTGACAGTTTGAAGTGTCATATTTATATTCAATACCAAGGCACTTTGCTTGTTGACCAGTGTTAGATTAACAAAATTCTTAAATTTAGCACCACAAGTGATATGATAGTTTTAATCACTGGATGTTATCTATAGAGGCAACAGTATACCGACTTTTAATTGGGATTCATTCCACCATGCATAAAAAAATTAACAATTTCAATTTATCAAGAATTTCATCACCCACACTGTTAGCACTGTATAATTTCTATATCATAAAGTATAAGATTCTGCTCAGTTTCATCACATTATATTAAGTCAGAATACTTTCTTGGCAAATTAAGCTGGAACAACAGAAATAAAATGTCAAATGCATCAAATGCTTGGAATGTCAAATGTGGCTACCAACAGTTTCATTTTGACAGAGGATGTACGTTGGAGCATAAATAAGGTACACACCTCAGGACAAACCACAAGTGTTATTAGCAAAATACTTTTTATCGTACACATGCCCTTCTGAAATCGAATGGTGGACAATTAATTCATAACACAAACAGGATCTAAACCAACCCCAGCCAATAGGAACAACAGTATAATCACACTGAGAACATAAAATTGGTGCCTTTCTTTTCTTCTCTTTTTTCACTGATGGTTGTGCTTGCTACTGTATTTAACACTGTAGGCTTATTGGTCGGCTGGTGCAGTAATGAAATGTCTATATGTACTAGACTAAAGGGATGAAAAACATGCATTTATTAAGTGTGTGTACATGATAGTCCAAAATAATTACCTGAAACAAAGAGTAACAAAAAAAAAATAAAAATTTGAGACCAGAAATACTGTACCCAGTATCCATATTTACACAGAAAGTATGTTCACATTAAGAGTGCTCCATTGTAGTTCTAAAGTTGGACATGAAAGTAATTGGAAAGCCCTCAATTATTCACATGACTTGTGTGAATTGCCAACTCACTTAATTTCACCCTGGGAACACAGTAACATGTTCTCTTCGCCCACTATGGCTAACAGAAGGTGACATAAGGCAGACCCATAATTAATTTTACCGCAAGATGTAACTGTCAGAGAATTAACAAGGAAAAGTACTGGCAACAATAACTGTGGTTACCTTTGCTGGTAGGGCATCTTTTCCATCTTCCATTTCCTCTTCCTCCTCATCTTCATCATCATCATCCTCATCATCATCATCTTCAACCTCATGCACTTCAACTAGAGACTGATCTTCAGGGCCTGATGCCATCAACTGTCTTGCAAGTCTCTGCTGCCGAATCACTTTCTCTGCCTCCATCTGTAACTGTCTTTCTCTTTCTTTATTGTGATGATGATGCTGACCATGGTGAGCTTCACTGCCCTCATCATTATCAGAGCTCACATCCTCATCTTCATCTTCTTCCTCTTCCTCATCTTCATCCTCGTCATCTGTTCCTGCCTCCTGCAAGGCACTGGCATTCTGAACAGCTAGTGCAGCCCCCACCAATGCACCCACTTCTGCACTACCGACATCTTTCCGGACAAAGCCCTCTGGTTTCCTCACCATTCTCCCTCGCACAGTTCTGGGCAATGGAATTCCCTCTTTATTAACCACAACATCTGCTCCTCCTTCATCTTCACTTGACTCGCCACCATCATCTATGTCACCAGGTTTCTGTTGAACATTTCTGGCCATCACATTTTGCACTACAGCACGAAGTCTTGAGTTATCTTCCTCATCATCTTCTTCATAGCTGAGGTCCGACTGACCTGAGAATAAAGAATCAAGATCATGATTTTAATACAATATATATTATGATGATCTTTCACTTTTCAAAACAAAACACAACAGTAAAACAAAAGATTTAAGAACAGCCTTTAGTCAGATTCAGGGATGCCTACGCCAGACCCAAAAGAAAACCCCCTGAAAACTGCGCGAGCCCGCGGCATATTGACATTTTCGACAGAAGCCAACCCAATTGTTGTGCTTTTAATTCTATATCATTTTCCACAATTATAAAGCACTAAAGTAAACATTAAAACCAAATAAAGTTTAAAGGAGAGTCAATTTTAGAATTGTGTCTACATACTCTAAATTTCTTCTGCACAGATAAAGAAGAATAAATATACCTATACACAGCAAAGAATAGCCATTGTCAAGGGTGGGAACTGCAAACTGTCACTTACGATAAAAACCAAGACTAATCTTTCATTTCATAATTACACTTCAGAACACATCACCTTGAAATTTAAACAAGGTGTACATTATTTTACCATCTCTTTACCCATAATGTACATTTGTCATCTCTCCTTTGGTCCTGATAAAATATGCACAAATGAGTAGTGCTTTGATTTGCAGAGTTCAGACTGAGCTGGATTCAATGGTTCACGCCAAGTTCACCAAAAAAAAAATGCTGATGAAGGCTTGACTGCATTATCTTTCTCTCTGTGTCTTTGAAACTTGTCGGAATCCTACAGTTACGATGAGCTAATCCATTGAAGCGTGGAGCTTGGGTGCCTTCTTTCCCGGCATGCCATAGTTTATTACTGCACAGTGTGCACCACACATATCCATTGTCTTTCAGTTTACGGATGTAATCAGATTTATAGTATTAGATATACTAAACTTTATAGAAAACAATGGATTCAGAGTAGGACTATTCATTTTATATTACTGACTTTTCTTGAATGATGACCGAACACACTGTTTACACTTTCCGCAAGTCTGAGTGCTAAATATAGCACCGGTATTCCTCTGACCTTGTTAGTGTCGTATGCGCGTGCTTTCAGGAAGTTTGGGAAAAAAATGTAACTTCCAGCTTCCGCACAATTTGTCCTTCGTGTATTTCATTTTCGTGAATGTTATCCAGATAACGCCGGATTTTTACCCCCTCCCCTCAAAATGCAGATATATCTGGATTGTCTTTTCCACTGCTAAAAATGCCAGAAAATCCAGATTTATCCAGAAAATTGGCATTCCTGCAGACTACTTACAGTGTATTCCTTATATCTCTCATATGAAACTATATCTCACTACAATTGATTCTACACATACTGCTATACATTTAATTCTCTGGTTTTTTTAACCCTTACTGATTATTATATTACTAATATGTACATGTAAACAAAGACTGTTTATAAACTCTTACCTTCCAATGAGCTATCAGAACCAACACCTCCATGATGAAGATTTATGTGCTGCTGTCTTTGTCCATGATGATGATGATGATGATGTGGATGATGATGCTGCTGGGTGTGGTGATGTGGGTGGTGATGTTGTGGCAGAGGATGGTGAGACTGGGGAAGATGATGGATGGTATGGCGAGGCATGCAGCCACTACAGCAATGGTTCTCCTCTGCCCCAAGGGTTCCTGCCAGGTCATCAGGTACTGCTCCAATGTTCATATCAGAGATCCTCTGCAACATATTACAAAAATACTAAAGACGCACATTTTCTTTGGTGATACAGGAACACTTTTTACTATTACAAATAATCAAGAAGGGTTCCGTACACAGAATAGGAATTCAACCATTTTAAGTAACCCTTCTTAATTAAAAGATCTGTCTTTCACAACATACTGTAAAAATTAAATTCTCCAATATCTGATCCTGAAAGAAGTACAGTTCTGATACTGATATAATCATTTCCCACTCTACACTTACCATCACATCAATCATCACATTTCTAAAGTGTAAAAATGTGTAAAATATATTTCACCCTTTGCATCTTTGAAGGTGGTGGCACTCCCCCATCATCAGATTCACTGTCGCTGCTACTCATGTGATCAGCTGAAGTTTTCAATGGCCCTGATAAGCAAGAGATGAAGAGTTCATGATTATTCTAAGGCAAGCAAGCATATGGTCTATCATGCTAACGGTAAAGTTGAAAGTGAGGCACTTATTCCCTAATTTTTTCCAAACTGGGTGGCCTTTTTAGTTTGCAGAGGTTATTTTGGTCAGGAAAATTTTGATCATCTAAGCATGCCTTACCTAGGCACTTTAGTGAAGGTCTAGATCTAGGTCTAAATCTAGATTTAGATGTTTCCAGTCATGATATATTTTTAAAACAACAAAAAAAAAAAAGTTTGGTTGCCTACCCGGGGCCCATTTCTCTTCCACACTAATTCCCCCCCCC
>JAWQUT010000130.1:1273700-1304274 GCA_033807755.1 Ellobium chinense | reverse complement strand
CCCCCCCTCTAGTCTAGACCATCTTCTCTCTGCAGCCTTATCCACCCCTTCCCTTTTGGTTATACTTCCATCACTTTACTTTTATAAACGTGTGCCCCCCTTTTTGTCTTGTTCAATCCTGATTTGCTGTTGCAGCTTTTTAAATATTATTTGTAATATTTTTGTTTTTCACGTCGCACTCTCGGTAAAACCATTCTGATTTTTATTATTGACTCGATCATATCAAAATGAAAGTTTCCTCCATTTTAAACAGCACCATGTGAAAGTGCTTTTTAAAACGAAACCAATGATGTATTACTTTTGAAAATCTAACAATTATTGTGGAAAATATGCCCATTTTTGTATTTTATTGATGCAAATCGGAAACTCCGCTTCTTATTTCAACTCAGTTTGGTGCCTTTAAATGCAAAATAAAAAGATGTTTTCAGTGTAAGTGACATTGTTTATGCATTTATTAACTCTGCACATAAAAACAAACAAAATTGTGCCTGAAAGATTAAAATGCAGTAATTATTACAGATGTTACGGCGTTTATAAGCAACACATTAAAGTTTCACGGCACAAAGTCCCACTGTAAAAAAGTGGGCAAAAATGGGGGTGAAAATTAAGTCTTCAAAACTTCATAACTTTTTAACTAATAAAGATATCTCAAAAATTCAAAACGCTTGATTGACAGAAAGCCAAGCTCTCTATTGTGATAATAATTTCCTTGCCCTACAAGAACTTTGAAATTTTTTCTAAAGTGCCTACCTTACCAGACTAATTTGCTAAGACTTGATGGTAAACCTGCAAACAATTACTTTTTTCCTTTCTTTATGCGTGTGGATGTATCTTTATTCTTTGTATGCACAACCAACATGAGAAAAATATCTGGATTTTTAGCCTTTCATTTCAACCATCGGTATTTCAAAATTTCTTGACCGGAAATATCCAGTGTTAGGAAATACTTATAATTATTACTTCTTAGAAGTTTGCAAAAGAAAGCTGACAGTGCTATCAAAATTTAAAATTAAACAAAACATAGTTGTATTGAAGTTTATCATATCAAAACAAACTGGGCTCATCTTGAATTATATTTTATGTAGTGATTCTATCAGCAAGAAAGTATTTTCAATTTTATAACAAATCTTCGTATGGTAGAAGATGTTTAGTGCTGGTTTCATAGTTGTGTTCTTTCTTGTCACTGATTACCTAAAATCGTGCTAATGATTCACAATCACATCTGACCTATGACTTTCTACCACATCAGTGGTCAAAACTGTTGGTTTTGCCAAGCTATGTCTACACTGTTGTTTGTCCCAAGAAGTCAACATTACAAATTCACCGCTCAGGCACAGTAACCTCATTCCAAAATTATGAACTTACATTAATTATTCAAATTTATGTTTGTGTTTAGCTGTACTTACTTCTAGTGCCTGTCACAGCAGCTGTAGTTGTCAGTTTACGTCTCTGAGCTTCCTCAGCTTGAAAGGCTTGCCACTGGCTTCGAGTCAGAATTGATGAAAGACACAGTACCTGCACAAAGAAATGTGACATTTGTTCATAAAACTCCTCCAAGAGAATCAGCTTGTCTATTTGGAAATTGTAAAACAATAATTTTAGAGGGTTATAACATAAGGACAGTAACCTTTGACTATCCACCCACTAATACTATTTGGAAATCAAAATCCATTTTACCATTAAACACATGAACTCCTGCTTCTTAAACCAAACGCAAGCCCCAATATCTGATAATGAGTTAAACATCATACTGCAAAATTTACCAGACAATTTAATTATGCTTAACGAAAATCAAAAAATAGAGCCACCGGTAGGGACACGTAATACTCACTGATTCATTGTAACATGCAGGGTCTAGTTTATCAATTAGATGTCGTAAGTGCCGATTTTGTTCTGGCTCAACTGACTTGATGAGAGGAAGAAGCACTTCATAAACTTGCTTTCCACAGTGCTTCAGCTGCAAAAAAAAAAAAAAGCGAAGTATGTCATACAGAGTTCATACAACATGCCTATACATCATCTATCTGCATCAAAATGCTGTCCTTAAACATCCCATTACTTGAAACTGAATATGTTCAGAACAACAGGCTGCATGAGAACAGAGCGTTTCTTGCAGTGGCATCATGCAAAAGAACTTTCAATGTTTTAAAAAGCTACAAAATTGGCATGTAAAAACTGTGCATCTCCTGGCAAATTATCAATTTTGGCAGACAGGTACAAAGGTATGAGTATTTCTTTTTCTAATTTGTTTTGTTTTTGTGGTTGTTGTTTTTTATTTCTTCCTTTTCATACTTTCTGAACTGTTGATATGTATTGTAAAGTGACTGGCTTCGGCCTAAATAAACTTGAACTTGAACTTGCTATTCTTTTTTTCCATTTTACACAATGTACAGTGTACTCCTGATTGCAGTCTAATATGGCTTCCTTCTGCTTCATAATTTCATTCCAGCTTCAATCAACATTGTAATTTACTTAGCAAACACTTATATAAAGAAACAAGACACCCACCTGTGCAGCCGCCCAAATGCAGTCTAAATGCTGATTGTTGATTTTTCCCTCAGCACCTAGGAAATTTAAGATGATCTGACTCTGCTTGATGATCTGAAAAGGAAAAGAGGAAAATGCACAAAAAAATGAAGTGACTATGTGAAATTCCATTTCACTCTTCTTAGACACTTAATATCCAAAGACAATGTACCAGTGCACTTAACTAATTCCAAAGCCTCACAGACTTTCTGTCATTCCTGCTTACTGTCCTCATTAGTGTCCTACCCTTCACAAATCAAACATGTTGTCTTGTGCACTGCTAACCATGCTGTTGCTCATTCAGGTATGAAGATGGCAATAGCACCTGGCATAAAATATGCAATTTCAAATAGTCCCTATAAAATCAGAAAACTGGCTTGGGATGGGGGTGGAGAAGAAGAAGGAGAGGAAGAGAGAAGAGAAGGGGTTGGATTTTAATTTCAAAATCTTAGATAGGTGCACATACATGTGTAGACTCAGAATAGGTGAGGTTTAGTCACTCAAGTATAAAATTTGTGGTTGTTGCTAGGTGGGTAAGGTTACCCTGTTTACTGAGTGAAAAGGCCTAAAATATTAGGTTGTCTGCTTCACTGTCTCAAATGCTAACTGGTTCAGGTGCAAATTTTCGTGTGTCAAAATTTGGAGGAGGAGCTATAAAACATGTTTGGAAAGTATTTTGACACGGCACCCCAGGATAAGTTAATGAGAGATGCAAAACCTAATATAGCCAATAGTGAAAAAAAAAACATTGGCTTCTTCATACCTTCAGCTCCTACCAAATACTGATCCCAAAAGAAGAGGAAGTAACACTTTGTTTACATTAATCTTGGGATCTCACAGTTTACTAAAATGGAACTTGTCTTGGTGTAGTTGGTATTTATAGTCCTTGAAGCAGTTGCCAAATTTGGAGACTCCCAAACAGCATAAAAATAATACCCCTATATGAAAATTATTAAGGATGCATTTTTAGCTCTGGAACTTCATTAACTACTGTCATTTTCATGCTGATAGGTTCAGTGCTGCCATCAGTGTTGATGCCATGGAGCAGTATATGAATGATATGAAAAACATAGTAAATCTGTTTAATGGTGATTCTACACACATAATCTGGCCAAAATAATGGTGAAAGCCTGTGCAATTAGTGTTCAGCAAAAAGTAAACAGAATTTTTAAAAAATTCCATTTCAAAAAGAAATATCCTGAAAACTATTGAGTTGGCTCCCTTGATATTAGAATCATCAAAACAAATGATATTACAGCACAGAGAAAATGTACCCCTAATACAACCACAGTTTACAAAAATTATGTAAGTAAAGTCTACAAACCTCTATGTGCAAATTGGGTCCGAAGATTTGTTCCACTATCTTGTTTTCCAACAACCACTTGGCCATTTCCTCTCCAAAACTGAATAAGAAAGGGAATAATGAATCTGTAGCAAACATTCAGCTCCTATACTGGACAGCGCATTTTAGTTTAGCCATTTATTGCATGTTCATACCAATTTGGCACCTCCAAATGAAACAACAATGAAGATCATCCTCATGAGTGTGATCTTAGTAAAGATATTCTAAAATTTAAATCATGGTCTACTGAATATACCAGACCCAACAAAATGACACACTGACCAAACCAGATGCATGTTTTCATAACGCCATTAGAAATATTGCCATTTATTCAAGAGAAAAGGAAAAAAATCTAACTTACCTTTCAACATCCCCCATTGACTCATTGCTTATATTGTCATTGTATGTGCTGATCAAAGTCTGAAATAGAGAATATCAGAAGCTTAATATACTACCTTGACGGTGACCCTTATTTCCTCATCTCAAATGCCAAATATTCACCTCCTATGAACACAGGATCAAATTTTACAAACGAGATCATTTTATTAAAGGAAGGCTGCATCATCCTACAGACAAAATCAAATCATATGATACCCTATTCAAATTGACTCGGTGAGTACCATAGATAGTTTTTAGAGAGAAAAAGTATTGAAAACAGAAAATAATATTTGATGTGCGTCTTCTTTTAAGTGTCCTTTATAAATTTAAGCTACGATTGAAAGATAATTTGCCAAACTGTAACATGAACACTGAACAGTTATCACTACTTTATAGCCAGCTATCTAAAGTACATATTTAAATCGCCAACTGCAGTTATGAAGTGTCTCATTCATTATGTGACTTAAACACTCAAAAATATGCCTGTCTCAGTATGTTGACTGCATGATGGTTGAAATCTTGCAGACAAAGATAAGCTGAATCTATATCACAAACGTAAAACAACTTACACTGATCTGACAAATGCTTCCAAGACGAATAGTGAGAGTGGTGCTTGTAAAGCATTTGTACACAAGGGCCATGACCTCCCTGTCAAAAGTCATTTGAGAATCCATGGGTTCTTTAATGGCCTGCCACATGAGTTCCATAGTGTTATGTGCTGCAGCAGCTCTCATATCTGCCTCAGACAGGGTGCACATGTAGCGAATGATGGGGGAACGCAGAGGCAAGATGCATGACATGATGGTAGGAGTGTTCACCCACATTCTCAGCTGAAAGATGCAGAGATAACTACAATACAACCTTAAAGACACATAAACTGTAACAGATGATAAAAATGGTGTATCAGTGTGAATTTTTTCTCAGATAAACAACATAAAAAGTGTGTGGTACAGCTACAGGAAACTAACACAAAAAGTATTTTTCTATCTAGATCTTACAGCCTGTTTATTGCTCCTCCACTATAACTCACAATATGGAATGCCTCATCCCCATTCCCCCCCCCCTCCAAACCCCACATTCAGATTTACATTCACTGTCCTTTGATCAATTACTGTTCCATGGATAGTCCAATGCATGACAGAATACTTCCACCAAAGTTTTCTTTTTCATTTAAAGGCCTAAATTTGCATTACAAAATGGCAAGCCTACTGATATAAGAGACTGATAACTTAATGCCCACTATGTTAAAAACACAAAGGTGAGGGCTTTCAGCTCCCTTTACAAATACAACACAATCATTAATTCAGGCCACCGTGTGTCATAACACTGCACACCAATTCGACCAATTCCAATACATGGAGTGAAATATCAAAAGAAATGGAGGTGAATTACATGTGTGATAATAGTGATCAAAGTGTGAGCAAATATGAGGGGCAGGTTCTTGTTGTTGGCTTTTTCAAAACACTGGCTCATTGCTCCAACCCCATTGCTGTCAATGAAGAAGCAGATGTTGCGAAGAAGTAGTAATGGTGCATCAATGTCCTGAAAAGAGAAGAAAATTTCAGTCATGCATTACTAGTCCAGCAGTGCTCCCATTGATCAATAAAGATACAGGAGAACAACTGAGGATGACATTCTGTACATCTTTCACTTTTTTCATCACAATGGTTTGAAAATGTCAAATAATTACTGGCGAGGAACTATGGAGTAATTTTACTTGTGTTGTAAATAGTGAAGGACTTTAAAGCAAAATTATTTCATAACCAACTTAGAAATATAGTTTTCAGATATCTTTCTTCAACATAGACAGGTAATGATAACAACTTTCTGAAACTGGCCTTAAATGACAGTCAATCAGAACCTGATGTATCAGCCACTTTGTCCACTTTTAAGAACCTACCCATTTGCAAGAATACATAATACGAATTCAGAATATTTCTTCTCAACACCATCACACTTTTCTGATGAGTTTAATTAGGAAATCAGCATGCTATCCTAAATGCAATGTTATAATGATGTAAGCTTGGAGATTTCCTGTAAGAAAAGCAGAAATATAAGTGTAAACAAGTCAGGTAGTTCATTTTGTTTCAAAAATAGCTCTCTAGAAGTATGCTCTGCTCTGCCACTAATGACTAAAGAGACTTTTGCATTAATGTTCATTTCAAATTTCTTGATTTCTCCCAATCCTGCGAATCAAAATTATACCCATACCAACAACACAGACAAAGATATGAGGCATATCAGGAAATATTCCTATTTCACTTACATTTATTTCACAATAATTATGAAGAGCTGTGGTTTCTGCCGAAGAAAGCTCCTGGAAAAAAAAAAAAAAAGTCAAAATGGCACAAATATGTTGACAAAAAAAAAAAAGGCAGCACAATGGGATCAACTAAATCACTATACTGACATAATATATGCCTTAAAAAAAAAAAAGCAAGTTGTGTTAGGATCAATTTCTGTTACTGAAAGAATATAACAACATTATAGCAACAACATCCAAATATTACAAACGAAGAAAGCAGCATTAATGTCATTATAAATGGTCACTGCGCGCCAGTGTAGCTTACCCTTTAATTATAATAATAAGTAATAATTCAGGGTTCATATTTATTTCCAGAAACAAAATCAAAGGATGTATGGGAAGATATGAAAGATTTCTGAAAAAAGAAACCGAGGGCCTCAATAGCACCACTCATTTCCATGTACAAGAGGACATTTCAAAAATAGTTCAACAGCAGTCTTTTGCATACTCTTTGGGATCTATGGCCTCCACTCTAGTTTGAGAAGCTTGCTCTCATGAAAGACCATAGGCTGTATGGTTGCTGACACTAGTATAGCTCGCCTGTTCTTGATGATCATGATGTATGACTACACACACACAAACATTAAATTTCAAGGATTTTTTAGGGCCTTATGGACATTGGTGACTGAAGGTCAAATATAAAATTTAAGGACTTTTTGAAGCCATATGGCCACCAGAACAAATTTATGGACTCTTAAGGAACCTTCAAAGAACATATGAACCCAGTGTCAAAAGAGAACATCTGCCATAGAAATAATCATGTTATCACTCATGCCCAAAGCGCGGCTATGTATTTTAACAAGGCATTTAACAGTAGAGAAACATACCTCCATATTGTGGGCAGTCATTACTTTATGAGCAACATATACAGCAAAGTTGGAGAGAAAGAGGTGGGTCTGAAAATCAAGCATTCGTTTCAGCTCCTCTATACTCCAGTCATTCCATATACTGTCAACGTCAGGCTCCATACTCTGATCATCTTTACTTTCATCATCTATTGGTTTGCTGTCATCACTGGCAGATTCACTACTCCTTCTAGTCATTTCATCATCGACTGATGACTGTGACTGAGTTCGTTCCTTATTCACAGCATCCTGTGCCTTTGCTTTCAGTTTTCGAGGAAGTATCTCTGGCAAAGACTGAATTAGTTCTATACCCATGTTGAGGATGACTTGCACCAGGTTGGTAAGCTTATCAAAGTTCTTGAAGTCCTTGTAAATACACAAGCATCTCCTGGAATTCAAACACTAACATGTTTAAAATATCCCTAATATGTTAGTGATAGCTATGACTTAGGACTTTGTGACGAGTGAGACAAATGTAAAATGAATATATTAAGTTTTTACAAAAAAAAACAAACCACATGGCCTTTATTACATCAAGAGGACACAAACACAAGTAAAGAAGAAGTCCCTAGACTGATCATAATACACTGTGAACAGAACACCAATTCTCATTCAATGCTAGTTCATTTTCAAACAGCAGCTGGTCTTAAGTTACAGCACTGTATTATCGACTATCTATGAGTTACATTTAATATGTATGACTGACACAGCAGTGATCAGCAGAGAAAGATTCCAGTTAACATAATCTTGCATATTTTTTTTCTAAAAGTCTATGTAAAATACTCTTTGTATGATTGAATGCATCTGATCTTAATTAAAAATCAATCTAATGATCTTAAAGCATTGTAAAATTTCCCACCCACACTTACTTGTTATTCCAAGAGAATGCATAGCGAATGAATGTTTCCACCTCAGTCCTGCTCAGCTGTGATGGTCCACCAGAAACATGCCGACTGTGGTCTGCAAAGAAGATTTTTACATAAATTTTGATTCTGAAGGACTGGAGATCCAAATGGTTATGAGGTGCAATCCATACTGTAAGTGCCCGCAGATTTTCTGTACAAGTTACATTCCTCCATCACTTTCAAAGTAGTCCAATTGGGAATCACAGCACAGTGATTTTAACACTGCTACATAGTCTAGATCCAACCCACAATTCTGTCAAGAACCATCTGCAATTCGGCCTGTATCTCTCCTGTAATCTCAAATCTCCTTCCCTTCAGCTTATAATATCTTTGAGAAGTGGAAAAAGTCACACTACGCAACATACAGCAAATACTAAATGCAGAGGACAAATGCAATGTTCTTTGAGACAAAACTGTTGAAGAGCACATTATCATGCTGCAGTGGTCAAAAGTTGTTGTGCCACGTTGTCTATCTTATAACTTTGTGCAAATGTATCAAGACCCCACAGGGAAAGTCAGCATGGACAGTCTGACCTGCAAACAGCTCCATGCGACTTCCTCTTCTTCCCAAGAATAAAATTCAGCTGGAGGGACCAAGATTTGAGTTAACAGAGAAGATACAGGGGTAAAATCACAGATGGAGCTTGGCAGGCTCTTAGATATATAACATAGTGTATATATATATATATATGACAATTGCACAGAAACCATTGTGCTAACTCCCAGATGAACTACTTTAAAGGTAATGGAGGAATGTAACACCTTAAAGCAATTGTACCAGCTTTTAAGTTACATAGGTACAGTCTGGGGACTTCTGGTTCACATCTCCTGTAATAGATGAACGTTTGACGATTTATCTATGACATGTAAAACTTAACCTCTAATTCTAAATCCAGCCACTGGCTCTCTACCTTCAGTCCGCAAAAAGGCTGTGATTTAAACAGTACTAATCAATACCTATGAAGTTATGAGACCAGCCTTACATAAGACATAATGACCCTAAAAATTAATGGTAAGAACAATGAGGACTTGAAAGGTCAAATGGCTTTAAGGATGCTTAATCTCATGATCACACCAGTCTGATGATTAGTCTAAGACTAATATTAAACCGACTGCAACAATACAATCAATGATGAAGGGTCTGTAAACCAAAACAACAAACAATATGTGATTACCATTCCAAAATGACCAAATAATAGCATTCATATGAACAAACCAAGACTATATCTCCGAATGTATTTAATATTTTTTCTTCAAAGAAAGTCTGTCTATTCTCACTTTGTCCTGAGTTTAGAAACTTGACGTCCCTGGGAGGAAAACATCTTCCATACATTTAAGTATACAATCCCAATTCCAATGTTTAACTCTGGTAGTAAAGCAAGGCACCTGCAGTTCATGCAACACCCCAGCCCCAAGATTCTGTGTGGTCATCTTATCACTTCACTTGAATTTTGCCACTTTCTTTAGTCTGTAGTATAAAACAGTGTACAAGTTCAACACTAATGTTTTCCAGGCCACTACCAACATGCGAATAAGATCAACCAAGCATTTCTGGTGTCACCACCAACTTACAAACAAATTTGATATTCGTTTTTCAGGGGATAAGACTAACAAGATAAGAGACATAGAGAAGAACTTGTATCCCTAAAGCACAAACAGAATAATCTAGGATAGAACTGACAACAAGGGAAGATTTCACTTGTGTACAAAGGGCAACCTATAGTCAAGTCCCAGATACATGGGGTCTTTATTTATTATGCTTAACTGCTAAGTGAAACAAAAATGATGACAAAACAGCCAATAATGCAATCATTATAAGATGGCTTCTGAAGCAATGTTTGGTGAGATTTATGTTCTCAAGGACCATACCAAGTTGGAAAACACAAAGACTTGTGAAAAAAGACAACAACTTTAATTACAAAGTTTTCAAAAACGATAACTTTATAATTGGGTCAAGTGAGACAAGAAAGAATGCCGTGCACAATCAACAGGCAACATAAAATTGTCATGCAAATTTTCTTTAAATTCTTCATAATGGTAAAGGAATGAGACTGTGCACTGTTGCCAGTTGATCATTTTATAACCAAAAGAAGCTTTTCTAAAGATTTAGTTCATGACATGACATTTTTAACTTCTCAATTGTATTTGACAAAGACAAAGAAGGTCTACTAACTACTGTATTTCTGGCCCTTAAGACTTCTATTCACCTGCTTTTCTTTGTACATCTCTTACCTCAATAGTCAGTCTTGATAAAGTGTCTAATCACAAAACACAGACAACTTTTTAAAAATAAATCATTACATATTTTTACTAAGTTTTGTGTCATACCTGGGTAGAATCATATTTTTAAACATGTCTACAAAGGTCTACTAACTATGACTCTTAATTTGTTGTAATACCCTGATAGGAAGGCCAGTCCTCACCAAACATGCAGTAATAATAATGCCAATAAATAGTCTTTAGAAAATCATGGTGGATAGATCCTGAAACAATTTAATCCTTGTGACGCTAGGGTAGAACCAGTTCTCAACTTCACTCTACTATATATGCTGTCAAGTATGACAGTAGAATAAATTATAAATTTGCATGCCGGCACCAACTGTGTGAGGCAGTGGTAAAATTTTGCAGCTACTTTGTCAGCTCACTGGCCAGCAGATAACAAGCAGAAAGTTTATTATCCGTAACAATGATCACGCAGCCAGCAGGAGGCTGGTGCCTTGCGCTACCACTGCTAAAAACATTAATTTTTGCCCTATACACAATTTTCTGTGCTTGCCCTCTGTCGACATTTGCCCCATTGCAATTTATCAAAAGAATGTGAAACAAAATGCTGTGCAATATTTTCCATCTCTTACAAAAAGTCTAGTCTAATTTAGACTAGTAAAACAGTGAAATCTATGTGCACAGCATTTATTTTCCATGCAAGGACCTTTTTGGTCACATGCCCAAGATAATACTAATACATCACCAAACTAATGCACAGTTTTGCATTTTGGTGTGCAATTTTCAATATCAAAAGTTGTCAAATCCAAAGAAGGTTGCAGGAGAGTTGCACATCAAGGGCAAACTGGTAAAAAATCCTGCTTTTCTGATCAGTTTACATTTAACATGCCTTGGTATACCGTATGCAACTATGCTGCAGTTCTCTTTGAATTTGTCATGGAACACTGCATGCCAAAAGTGCAAAATGTAGTAATGTATTTAATGCATTACCATGCCATAGATGGCCTAGGTATGTGACTATGGGATTGGGGATGAGTTGCACAGACCTTATTTAAACTCTATTTATGACGTAATTAACGCCTATGGGCATAGCTGTCTCTCAGGACAAGACCACTCTTGCATCAACACAGTTTATTTAGTCGAAGATAGGGCTTTCTCTAACAACAGCACCGATTTAGTCGAAATATGAATCTAGTCCATAACCTGTCTATGATTAAATGAACTGTATCATTATCCTTGCGCAGTGCTGTCCTTCGAGATCAGCCACCAACTCAATCCTGTCTCTACATCATTCCTAGTTTTTCTTTTTAATAGTATTTATTGACGTCACACTTTATTATTAGTAACAGAAACTCTAGACATAACTCTACTAACTGGGTCAAGATCATGCTTTTGACGGATAGTGGTGGATTAAATCAGATATAATCTGCCTCTGTTATGTTGTAAAATCCCTAATATAAACTAAAGACCCTAAAGTGCATCATAAAATCCCTCCCGTTGATGAATCCAATTCTAATCCATTACCGGCTTTCTCTAACAACAGCACCGATTTAGTCAAACTATCGATCTAGTCCATGACCTGTCTATGACTAAATGAACTGTATCATTATCGTTGCGGTGCTGTCCTCCGACATAGCCCCATAACCTTTGTCAACTTTGTCGACTATCGATAATAGGTCACGGGGATGTTTAAGTCTATGCAACAAATTTCGATGCATCGTTGCTAGAGATCAAAGCGATGGACTTTGATGCTTTTAAAATTCATATGAAATAAAAACAACAGTGAATGGAAAGTTAAATGCAAGCTCTGGTTAGCTAAAATCCAGATCAGAATTGACAAAAGCATGTTGCGAACTTTCGATGTTTATCAAGTTTATTTTGAATAATAGACAAGATTATCCCAGGCCAGAGCCTACCGGGTCTGCCAGTAGTCTGAAATCCACTACATTCAAGACTTATACTCACGATTATTGATCAGCACCAAAATTTCGCTGCACTGGTCACACATTTTTCTGTGCCAAAGATTTTATTCCATGTCACACTTAACAAAATGTGGATAGATTCGGTATCATAATCATATTTTCACTTCCCGCAACAGCGAGCATCGGGAAAATTTGTATTGAAAGAATTGCGCATGCGTCAAAAATAAATTCTTAACGAGGCGTGAAAGATACGAAAATTTGTTTTATTTTGCATTGAAATCACTAATTTTGGTCTTAAAATAAAGAGGAAAAACCTTTTTTACATCTGATCATAATTTATTTGAATTAAATATGCAACGGCTGATTTTTTTCTTCTGCAGGTTAAGATAGAGACTATTCCGAATAAACAAACAGACTGTTTTACTCTCGACCTCATTGTGATGTCAGTTCTATTTTAAGACGAGTACCTGTCTCAGGTTTCACGGGGAAAAATGGTATTGTGGGGGTTATAATTTCTTTGTTTATTAACCGTTTGGTTTTTTTTAAATAAATATGGCACGATGAACAAGTGGTCCTAATGACGGTTTTTTGTTTCCAAACAATGCATGACACTATGAAATAACTGCAGTCATAATGACAGATTGTTGTTTTGTTTTGTTTTTCAATATGATCCAATCATATTCAAGCTTGCTTTTAATCCTTTTCATGGTTACATTTTGCAGTGTTACAGTCCAAACTTCAGAACAATGTCGAATGTTTTATAACAGCAAAACGCTGCATGCATCATCCAGCACAACTTGTGAACGCCATTCTCCAATAATTATCTGTAATTTCAATTAAAAAAGATTACTTGTTGGCGTACATGACTACTCAACCAAGTAAGACAAAACTGAATTCTAGAATTCTGTTAAGACTGATAGTTTCGAGTCAGATGCAAAATCTATAGTAGACACCGCCCCCCCCCCCCCCCCCCCCCCNAAATTTCTCCGAAAGGGAAAATTGCTTTTTCCCCATGAAACATACTATAGTCCATAAACATGCCCCAGCCTAGTAGATCTATTATAGTAAACTTTTTGTAGGGGCTTTGTGTTTGAAGTATGATGAAGGCAAGCATAATTAGATCTACACCCACTGAAAATTAATACACTGTATGCTCCAGGGGTAGAGAGATCTCATGACAACGGTCAGTTTTTAAAAGTTTGCAAAATGCACGTGGAGCAATCTTTATATTAGAAACAATAATATAGCAGTCTAGAATATATAAATATGAAGTATTATAAAACCGTTAGTCTGAAGAGGAAACACTTTGTATATTATTGGTTCTTTTAAATTTTTTTTTATAATTATTTTAGTTGAAATTAGTAAATTGTGCGAAAACTAAAGATAACGAGTATTTCTCAAAAGTGAGCCTACTTCCGACTTCCGACGCAGATTTATCTTTCAATACTTCCGCACTAGCCGGGAACTACAAAGTAGGCTCGATATAGCACTAGATTTAGAAAAGACCAATGAAGCACTTGACATGGAGTCCGTGCATTCAGCTGTCGACAAATCAAAAGGAGGCTCAGATGATCTGACCAGTGCAGATTTACTGGAAATGAAATACAATTTGGATAATGAATTACAAACTCTGCTGGTCGCGCACTCTGCAGGTAGACCAGCTTGCTGCTTGGTAGACTGACTGTCTAACTATAGAGTCTAAAGACAGACATTAGTGACGTCTATACTATTCTATAGTTATCCTCTAGTGCCAGTAACCGGCTCATGCCAGTAATCGCCATCATCCATTTGCAACTAGGTCTAGTTCCCCTCGAAATTTATAGTGATTTCCCTTGGATTATGACAGCAGATAGGGTTTCATTTATTTCTCCAACAAAATAATTTAGAATAATGGAAAAAGAAATGATTCAGAGGTTTGTATATAATCAATTTACCAAGACCACATAGCGCATTTTTGCCCACTGAAAGTGTTGATGCAACAACCGTGACATTTTATTGTTTTGTGAAATGAAAAGTGCAATAATTTATACTAATTTATAGACATATTGTGTAAATTCAAAAATAGAGAGCTTAATCTGATTTTCAGTAAAGTTATATGACATTTGTCTTGTAACGTTTCTCAAGGAAATGACTTTCTTTGAGGGGGAAAAATTAAGGTCTAACATCGCTAAAACAGCGGGCAGCATGTTTGTGTTGCCACCCTGGCCATGTGCTTTTCCCCAATAGTGAGATGTTATTTTTTTCCCATTTCCCTACTCAAGGTATGAAATATAAAAAAAATCTATCAGTTTACAATTAAACAGAATAAAGCCAAGCATTTTATGCATTGATCCGAAATTTCTTGTTTATTTTCCAATAATTTACTACCGATTTCTTCCTAAGAAAAATGGCTATTCGTGAAGCCATTTTACCCTGCCTTACAAAAAAAATCTGGACCGGTGGCAATATCGTTGTGCATTTTGATCCGGAAGTAGAGTGGCGGTAATCGGCACGACTCCAATGGTAGTGAAATATCGACAGAGACAACAATTGATAACTATTTTAAGGCAGTGGTTGACCTCTGCCCCTCAAAACAAAGCTGAACTGACATGAAAATGGTCTTTGCTTAAAATCTGAAAGTCTGGTAAGATTCTGTAAGCAAATCTAATCGGGAAATCGCGGTAAATAATAAGACGGCGGTTACCGGCACTTCGAGGATATAGTATAGGCCTAGTGTGGTTAGGGTTAGGGTATGTTGTTGGTTCACTGTGTTGCATGCGGAAATCTTTCTGGCACATATGAATTCCTTATCAAATCAAATGGATTGTTCCAAATTTTGCTTACACTTACAGCTTAGCTTCTGACTCCTGAACAAATTTTTCTTATAAATGTCTTGATAAAAAATATTTTTTTCACATGACACATTGTCTTTGTATCTCACTGTGGTAAAGACTAGTAAAATTTTTCTTAACATTAGGAAATAAACAATATAAACTAATAGGTAAGTTTCTCAAACAATAAACATGCATAGGTTTACAGTATGAAACTTGATTTAAATGGAAACAATAATGAAAACATATTGGTAGAAACTGAATAATTTTTGTGAACCGCTTTAAAAACATGAACTAAAACTTCAATAAATATTATAATAATGGACTACAAAGGCAAAGTGGCGAGCAGAACAATTAAATAGGGTAAAAAATAAATACCTGTAATTTATAATCCAGAAGTAGTCCGAAAGTCAAAACCATTGTGTCATTCGAACATGGGAATGGGAGCATTTGAAAAGTGTGATGCATTACCAAACATTGAAAACAGCTAGTGTAGGCTGCACAAAATGAATACATCTATTGGTGCACTAACAAAACATGGGGTACAATTTTGGTTGCAATGCACATGTCACGGTGAAGAAGTGTGTGCGCCTACTAGATGAAACCAGATATGAGAGGTTGGCTAAATGGCCCACAGAATAAAAGGACCACTCATTTCATGAGATTGCAAGGATCAACCAAATGCAGCCATGGACTTATTTTATTTTAATCTAATTCATTGTTCTCTGATGATGGTGATGATAATGACGATGTAACTTTTGCATGCACTGGTCTTTTCCCCGCCCTTTTTTTTTTCATCTCGTGATGGCAGTGACCCAAAGTTCACTTACACTGAGTGTGTTTTTTTTATTTTTTTTTTGGAAAGAAGTAGAAAGGCTTGTTTATCAAGCCTGACCTTGGTTTTACCTTAAAAGTGATGGCTGAAGTAAGACTGTAGTATTTTATATCTCAGTTAATGAAAGTATATGATTTCAGCCCATTGCGAACTATCTGGAATTGTCAATACGGTTGAAGTCAATTATTAAGACTTTCTAGAAGTTTGACGTAGATATATAAGGGCATGAGTGTGTGAGGTAGAGAGGAGGAGGTGGGTGCAAAGCAGAAGTTTAAAGTGTCGTTTACATTCCTATTGTTTCATAAGCCTAGTTTGGCTCTCAAACTACCACGAGCCAGCCAAAGTTCAACAAAACCTTCTGCTTCCAACAGTCTTCTTTCCGACTCATAAGAGTGGCAGTGGAAGAAAAAAAACCTTGATTTTACTTTAGATGTCAGCAATAATTTCTTGCTGCTATCAAATTCTTTCTTAAGTTACATTACATTTTCTTTGACAAGGGTTGCAATATTCTATCCAAGTCAATGAGAGATTATGTAAACGAGAGATTATGTAAACGAGAATCACTGGCTCTCATAGATCATAAGTAAATTCTTTGAGTTTTTGCTAAGGTTACTGAATTTTCTGTTATGTTTTTAGTTTTTACCTTTATCAAGAATGACGATGTAAATAACCGAGGTGCAATATAATAATGATTTGGTGTTTTTCCATTCACATCGCATTACAGTACTGTAAAGCTACTACATGTTTGACCAAGCGGAAGATGGGACTTTCTTTTATTAAATATTATTAAGAAAATTTTTACCACGAATCAAGAGAAGGGGGCAAAAATATTTCCTGTTAAGACAAAGTAATTTAGAAGGCCATTCACAATTTCAAACAATCCGCTTATTAGGAGAAAAGATCTTGAAAGAAAACCAGGTTCATTCATTTGTGAATGCACTATTGGTCAGAAAATGACCACAGATATCTGTGGGCCAGGTTGAGTACATCCTCCTGAAATTCCAAGACTCTTGGAGAACCCTGAGCAAAAATCCCAGAAAAGTGTCTAAAGTAGATGATCTTTCAAGATTTAGCTCTGAAAAATCTAACGTAGTGGATCATGATAAAAATGTTATCTTATCGAAAGAATAGAAAGTTTGCAAATTTTAATGGAGATCCAGGGTTTTGTAAGATACTGGCATATTTTGTCATTTCAGTCTAATCCTGGAAATTCCTGATTTCTCCTGACAAGACCAGGAATATGAATTTAAATTTGGTGTACTCACCCTGATAGCCCAATTTTATTATTGGCTTTCACTTCCGAGTTTATCGTACCAGCATTGGGACAAAAAGCTAAGACTCTTCTACAACCAAAATGCACATGAGCTTAGGTTAGGGGCAGGATCAGCAAAGAGGAGACATATATCGGAGAACCCCTAGACATTATCCAGTGACTATCCTAGAAGGTGTTTTCTTTAGAATCCTAATCCTGTAACCTGTCCCCAACAACTCTTAAAAAAAACTAGTGACCCAAATACACCTGGATCGACTTAGATAGTTGATTAAGCAGACAGGGTACAATTTGGCAACAAAGTGACTGTTAAGATAGTCAACCACAGAGCATTTCAGTTTGTCATATGACATTGATGGCTCAGTATTAAAAGTAGATGGTATATTGCTGAGATATTCACTTCCAGAAAGTTCAGAACCCATTTCTCGGTCCTAAACTAAATGTTAAGAAAATGATTCTCATAAAATACTAGTCTAAGCACTCACTAATTTGAGGACAGGCTTTGTTTGAAACAAATTACCAAACTACATTTCCAAGCATTTTCATGGCTCCTCTTTTCATAATGATTGTGCTCTGATGATGCTGATAAGTAAAAATGCCAATCAATTTTTTGTGATACCAGGATCTTTTAAAAATTGCCAGATTTGAGGAATTTGGCCTTATAATGTCAATTTGGCTGCAGTCAGCACGACATATAGTGACATCGTGCATATGGATTCCAGTTTTTAAAAAATGGAACAGGACAAACAAATGTAAGAGAATTCATTTTCTGTAAATTTAGAGGAAAGAGATATGCAGCTGTTGATTTGAAAAGAGTCTACCAAAGTGAATTTGTGACTCACACTGCAAATTTGGAGATACACAGCTGATGTCTAAAATAGGAGCACCCACAGTGAATTTGTATCTATAATGTAACTCTTTCCAAGGCAGTGCTGACTGTAGAAAATATTCAGAGTAATTGGCAAAGACTAAGAAAAGAGTGCCAAAAATCAACAAAGCATAATTTAAGCTTTAGATTGAACACTCAGATTAGGTCTCAATAGAGCTCTGTGCCAAGTTTTCATAAAACATTGTGTTTGTTACAGATGTCTTGGTTGTTTAACCATTTACTGTGAAATTGAAAGCTTCCAAAAATTTGTCACCTTCCTTTACTTTTGTTATTTTAAACATAGTGTTTTATTATAACCAGCTTACCATAGTCTTGTATGTTTGTTTTCAGTCAGTCAGGAGAGTCAGCCAGGAGAGATTACAGAAATTTACCAAAGGTTGGTAATTCTTGAGTGTTGTAATGTTATTTACAGTTATCCTCACCACCTGAAAATTGTTCCCTAACTTGCATGGGTAAGTTTGTTGTAGTTTACCCATGACACTGAAGTTTTCCATATGTTCACATTTAGACTTTTTTTATTGTAATTTGTATCATGTTTTCAATGATTTATTTTGCCACAGAATCCAAGCTCTCGAGGAGGAGCTTTTGGAGGAGTCAAACACCTGCTCCACAAATGAACTGTTTTTGAAAAGGTTTGTTTTTTTTGTTTTGTCTCTTCTCTCAATTTATGTACTTTTATGTTTGTGTACATATCAGTTTGTTTCAGAAAAACGAGTTATGGTCAGATTTCACAATGGTAATGAACTGAAGTCACCAGTGTCTTTTTGTTCCAGTTGAATTGCCCCTCGAATTTCAAATTCCTCCTAAAATTCATTGAACAGAAACAGAATGCCTGGTTCTATAACACTTACATCTGTCATATTCTCACTGCAAAGGTGACAACTATTTACAGGGGCATTTAGTTCCCACCGTATGGAAAGAGATTTTCTCACGCCACCTTTGCACTCATGTATGGCTCAGCTGAAAGTTTAAATATCCTTCTACAGCATGCCAAAGATTTTAGTGAGATTGAGGCACCTTTGCCACACATGATACCTTATTCATTTATAATCAAAGCTTTAATCATTCCATTCACCTTCTCCAAATACTGATTTGCTGAAAAAGAGCTTACTCACATTTAAACAGAGTCAAGAAATTTTGATCAAGGCCAAGAATTGCATAAATACAGCCATCATATTTCTTCATTGTTTTGGTATTATTAAGAGAGGAAATCTTTTATATTTTTGGGAATTATAGGGTTTTCTCTTTGCCAGATTCTTTAATGATTCTCTTCGCTTCAAATATGTTTCAGGATTCAGATGGGTAGGGCATTATGTGATGTGCTCTTTAGTGATAGTCAAGACCCTAAAAGCGAGTTATTTCTAAAGAGGAGGTAAGACAATCTTTTGATTAATTCTCTGTGAATCGTCACCATATTTCATGAAAAACCATACATGGGGTCTAACTGTCACCGTTAGAATTTATATATGGATGCCCCTCTTCATACATCTGGGGTCTAAATGACATCACACTCCTCAAGAGGAATTTAAATGGATACCTCATGCTGTACATCCTGGGTTTAGCTTGACACCATGCTTAACTAGCATAAGTTTGATTGCCTACTCTGAATCTGAGAGACTCACACACACCATAACCATGATTTTCGGTCATCTTGACTGCTGCAGGATGGTCCAATCTCAATCCACCGATTATACAAGTTTTGGTTGATATTTCTTTTGAGGGGTGGGAGGGGGGAAGATTTGAGATGTAAAGAAAATTTCTTTCTCATTCTGGTTCTGAAGTTAATATGTCTTGATTATGGGCTCAGAGCTGAAGGTTACATATTCAACCAGAAGAGACTATTTTAACCCTATGCAGCATTCTTGAATGGCTCTCGGGTGGTTTGAGATTTGCCAGTTATTGGTAATCCTCTACAGAGTTGGTTTGTATGTTATGTGATATTTGAGACATAAAAAAAGGCAGTCATAGTTGCATTAGGCAGGTGGTTGCAAAATGTAGAAAATATGAACGGTAATCCCTGAAACTGAAATGTAGTCACTTGAGCAGAAGTTGAGATATTGAAGATGTCACTTATCAGCTGTATGAGTTAGAATTATCACATGTGTACAAGCTCTCATTTTCTGATTTCCAGCTACCGTGAGAATTTGTATGTTACCCGTATTTTGTCACAATTTGCTGATGATTTGATGTTTTTAATTTTATTGCGACAGCATATCCTTGTTACATATTATTGCTTAGCCAACATGCATTCCACTCTTGGCCCTATAAATTAGAGCTGCTGTTCATACTCTTTTATGGTTAGCTCTGTCTGTTGGTGATTGCTCCCAACAGGTGTGTTTGCAAAATGGCTTCAGTTTCTGACTTTTGGTACTCTCAACATAGCTGTGTAGCAAGATGCGTGCAGCTAACAGAGAAATATATAAGATATATATGTGTATATCTATGCCTATTTTTTTTTTGTTTTGTTGTAGTGTTGATGAGTTAGAGCTTGCATCACAGATCAAGCGAATTCATAAAGTAAGTGGCTGATTGTCCTTGTATGTATTATCACTTAGACAGTTAGGTGGTGATCTCGAAGCCATTTTCAATTAATAGAGGTAAATTACCTACATATCACTCACACAGACCATTTGGTAATGGGTTTTAGTCAATACCTGACTGTTTTATGTCAGCAATGTGAGATTTTACATCACTGATGAAAGGATTATTAGGTGCTCAGCCATGCTGTAAGAATTCACATTTAATGCAGGCAATGAGATGTGACATGAATGCAAGTGTGAAAGCTACTCAGCTTTGCTCCACATGTGGGGGATCCCATTTTTACCCTGACTGTATAACTCACAAAGTTTTGCATACCTTACGGGACCCATGGCACTTCACACATGTGAGGATACAGGACAAAGGGAAACAATACACACACTAGAGTCTACACAGAATCATCCATTAACTCATTAAGTCTCACTGAAAGCAGTACAGAATCATGCTTTAAGTGCATTGTGTAACAAATAATACAGATTTCAGTCATGATAAGTTTCAGTGATCTTACAGAGGATTCTTCTGTACACCACCCTATAAATGTTATAAGATTTTATTCATGACTGTAAAACTGTTCATTTCATTTTTTTTTTTCTGTATACTTATATATCTTCTAGGAAACTTCAAAGTTGCAAGAAAAGCTGGATAGTCTAAAACTGGCCAACACAAGTAGGTATAAAGAAATATGTTCCTCTAGTTTTTTCAAATGTAATTTAGAATCAAGATGGGCATTCTGTCAGCCAAAATCTGCCAAAAATGTATTTTGAGAGCTTTTCATCACCATATATTTTTGCAGCATTGTGTTTTAGCAAATTTCTAGAAGACTCAAACAGATTATTATGAAATCTATAAGGTGCTGTAAACTGTTTCATATTGAATTGTATTATGCAATATCCTTGGGACTAATGAAGCCTGATTATCACTTTGAGACTTTCAAGTCTTTTGGAATTTTATTAATTCCAGATAGATGACCTTCACAATTCGCATATATCACTGCTTAATATAACAAGGTTTATCCACTAATTACAAAAAAGACCTAAATTTTACAACTTGGAAATCTGATTACGTCTGCTTATAGGTAATGCACCAAATTGCCAGTTTACATCAATGACTCCTTGAATCACTTGTTATTTGTCTTCTCAGTTGTTGCTGGTTAGCATCAGTCTTTGTGGCTGAAAGAATATATAGCCGAGAACAGTGATAGGCTGTGGCTCCTGCACGTTGGCATTTTAACTTTGGAATAATGGCTCATGAGTCGCAGAAATGGCTAATTAGTAAAATAAATCTGAATTATATTTATATTTACTGTTTCTCATCTTTAGTCAACATTTAAATTAAGTCAAATTTAATCTCATTAGACTTACTCTTTAAGAAAAGAAGTGCTATTAGTTTACCCAAATCAAACCTGGGTCATTTCCTTTTGCCTAGACATGCCCATCAATACTGTTCAGGTTAAGGTTTGGTATTTGGGCGCAGTGATGGGTTGTGAACTTAGGTGTGGGCATCAAGCTGATCATCTCAGTGTCTGCATTTCAGCTCTGAATATAAGAACCACTACTATTTAACTATGTAGTAGTTTCATTCAAATCAGCTTACTGTTTCACTATATTTTGTATTATGTTTCACTGTTATTATATTTTATAAAGTTACTTTAAAAAAAACACTTCATCTTTGTCATGAGGTGGGTGTCAGTTAAAGTGTTTAATTATTAGTTTTGTCTTGTTTGGTTTTTTTAATACTCCGTCATGGCCTTTCATTCCCAGAACTCAAAAAGGAAAATGCAGAGATAATGCAGAAACTCAAACACCAGCGGGAGAAGGCACAGGCTTTGCCAGCTGAGGCTACTAACAACAAAGAATATAAACAGTGAGTCATGGTGTTTTCATCTCCCTTCACTTTAAATCCTGTCTTTTATGATTTTAATTTTTTCTTCTTTTTAAGCTTTTAGCTCCTGGCAAAGCAAAGCTCATCTACCAAAAACCATGAAGTTCTTCTATTTCTTATCCTTCCCTTCAGATCCCCAAATAATTTTAGGCCCTATCATCTCTGACTCTAGCTGCCTTCTCCACATTGCTTTGGGCATTGCCTTTAATTTTTTCCCTCTGAAGTCTATGACAGTCTCTGTTTAGTAATGTTCATGCACTTCCTCCTCAATATGTGACTAGTCTATCTCCAGTTTCTCCTGTTTATGATGTGTTCCTTCCCATAGCTCTTCATTGCATGTTATATTTGTTCATTCCAGTTAGCTCTTGTTTTCTTAAGGCATTGGCTTACAAAAATCAGGCCCAGAAACAAGAACTAAAGTGCTACTATGTCATGCAGGCTGCCCTCTCCTGGGAACTTCTGTAAACAACTGGCACTGTCTAGCTTTGCCTTGCATCATCTAGTAAACTAAACACTGCTACTAGCTCTCCCGCCACAGCCATGGGTCATACCTATCATGTTAGGATGATTGAACTTATCACAGAGAAATAAGAGAGGCAAAAATTGGCACTTTGACAGGCTGAGTAAGGATTTTCTCTTGCATAATGACCCGACGGCCACATGTATGATCGGTTACACAAATTGCATACCTGTTTCACACCGAGTTTGCACATTCTGTGTGAGGGTATATATATGCAAAACCACATAGCACACAAAACTTTCTTGCATAAGAACATTTTGGAAAACAAGAAACAAAATTAAAGCTCAGGTGGGACAAACAAAGTAGAGACTGGGGCAGTCAGTGGATAAGGCATATTTAAAGTAACATATAAATAAGTATCTAATCACTGTGATCACACTAATGATGAGTATTTGCTATGAGTTCATCGATATGATGAAAACCTCAGCTTTCAGAAAGTGGACAATTCTGCATGTGTCAACACATGACTGTTCAAAACCTGCAAAGTTTAAATACATACGTGCATTATTTTTCTGCATGAATGCAAATCCTGTTGTCTGCATTCAGTGCCAAAGGGCCGCAAACCCTTACTCAGACAAACTCACCCACAGGCTAATGAGCTTATGATAATTTGGCAATATCAGCATCTGAAAAACATGACATAGGGAAGGGTTAAAGACAGTGCCCACCGGTGCTGTGTTGTTGCAATGTATCCCTACTACAGAACTGACTTCAAGTGTACTAAAGGGAACATTATGAACTAATGTGCATTGTCAGAAATTTGAACCACTACATGTTAAAGTTTGGTGACCAGGTCATTCTAAATGTGTCGCTCAACATCACTTCTGATTTCTTCTCACTTGCTAGGTTAAAGAGTGAGCTGGAGGTCAAACTTATGTCCTTCGAAATCCACAAGAATCTCATACAGCTAATAGTTACTGGCATGGGAAAGGACTGGAACCAAGACCCAGAGCTGAGGGACATAATGCTCAAATGCGGGGAACCTCTTAATCTTTAACCTGGATGTGTGACTGATGTGGGCGGTATGCATGACCGCCACTCATTTTGGAAGGTACAAGAGGTCTGACTGAGCTTCAGAATTGTAATACTGTACTTTTTTGCTATGATCTTCTAAGGGTTGGAGGAAAGGGCAGACAATCATACGGTAGAAAGGGTATTGTATAAAATATGCCATCACCATGACAAGCTGACCATCAGCACTTTGTCCTCACCGATTTTAAGCAGCCTAAGAAATCCTAGATACTCCACTGTGGTCAAGTGGTATCATTTCTGGCAACTTTGATCCCTGCAGGTGATGATGAGAGGGTTAATGAATGATGAACTGAGTAAGAGAGCACATGACTGTGAAGAGGCTAACTGATAACCCTTATTGCAATAAGTAGGGAGAATTTTAGTACAGTACAGTCTGCTTAAAGGGAACAGCTAAAAGTGTTCACTTCAGGTGGAATTTACATTAACCATTTTGGGGAAAAAACAGCTTGCACCTCATATAACATAAAGGGTTAACAAGATAAAGTCTGTCGTTGGTGCAAGTAATACATTTAGGGTTACAGTGAAAGGAGCCTTTGTATCATATGGAGCATCTCTTTTTAAAAAAAAAGGGGGGCAGGGGCGGGTAAGAGTGTGCTGTTTTGTATGTGTGGATATCATGCCATAGGACAGATTGACCAGCTCATGGTGACCACCTCCCCTCCCACACACATGCACACAGAAATCCCTATTCCCCTTGGCTCCTGAGTAAGTCATGTAAAGACCATGGAAACAATGCAGAGTGGGGAGTCCCGATCTTTCATTCTCTCAGAATGTATTCAGTGGAGCACACATAATATGGACATGCTTAGTACGTAAACACAGACATTGGGTACAGTATTTTTGGTCCCGATTTTTCTTCTGTAAGGGTATGTATATGGTTAAAATATTAATACATGTTTCTGTTACTAAGTACACTCTTGGTCAGGCCCAGGGTGTTTGCATTATCCATGCTCCACTGTACTCTTAAAGCCAGACTAAAATATCAATATTTCAGATTCGAAGGATTAATTAAAGGAACTGAAAGATTTGAACCTGCAACTTATCACCTACTTATAATCTTATTTAGAAACAGTGATATTATAGTGAAATGTCCTCTTTATCTATACAAGTTCCTCTTCTTGCCAACCTTACAGAGTAGATTGACGTAGTGTAAGTTTAGCTTAAAGATACTCTTCAGGGTTTGACCTGATCCATATCCTTCTTGTTAGATATGAACTGTGTCTTCATGATCCATTTGAACTGGCAAACATGGGTAAGAGGAGGAAGGATGACTGTTTGAGTGAGAAGGAGGGAATGAATGATTCAGCAAAATACTTTTGACGCATGGAAAGACTATGTGTTTCTTTTATTCAGTCTAAATGATGCAAGGCAGTTTATGTAGAATATTTTTTTGTAACAATGACAAGTTGGTCATTGCAGCTGATCTTCTTAATGGTAGTGATGCTGCTGTCACAGCACTCGGAATTTGGTCATGGCAGAATGCAGAAAATTTCTAGACATTAAAAGAAAAGAAGGAAAAAAAATGAATGGGCGAAGAGAAAGAATGTGAAACAATTACCAGTTTGAACCGAGGCTGCCATCTCTGAAGAATCACTAAAACCTGAACCTGTTATCTGTAATTCATATTCCTATGGCGCTGACTTAGCTTGTTTGTAGAATGGTGCATTTTAACTCCCCAGTGTTGATGGGGACATATATCCATCAGTAATAATGATACAGAAGTTATAATAAAATGATTTTAATTTTTTATTTACTTTATTGGAGGTCATTACCTTGCACTAGGTTGTTTTGTCAGCCTTTCATCTTGCAATGCACAAGACATTTTCAGAAAAGTGTTCCACTTTTTTGTTTTTTTGACAGTCTACTTGTCATTGTACAGTATGTCATCTGGTATTGTACAGGATGTCGTTTTTATTATGTGAAAGTTTATATACCTATGAGATACATTTTGTCAATAAATATAGTGTAACTACAGTACAAATATTTGTTTCCCTGATGTTATTTCCTTATATCAGTGGTGAAAATCGCAAACTGTGTATGTCGTACCAGTCAGAATTTACGGGGGAAAGAAAAAAACTGTTTCATAAGTCATCACTAACAGAGTTACATGGCTTGATCATTTGACAAAATATTGACTTTCTGCATGTTGCTATTTTAAGTACATAGTGTGTAATGGCATATGTGTAGGGTGGTATTCTTCACTTTGGTACAAAAAAAGCTGAACCAAAATTTTTCGGACTTACACGATTTGCGATTTCACCATCAATATATGTACAGTTTTTTTTTGGCAAAACAAAGCTCAAAAAAGAACACAAATGTTTTATCTACATTTTGCAAGTTATTGCCAGACAGTAAAAGCTTTCATTTAACAATATATAAACAGGCCAAAAATTTAAGGACAAAATTCGACCAGTGGTAAGTACATGTAATGATGTTGCCTTTAACATTTCTTTTTTTTTTCCCCTCTTTTGTTGTTCTGCTTTTGAATTCTATGTGAGGTCCTCTGTGTTCACTCCATCAGCATCTGTAACAACCGAATCAATTTTTTCGAGATGACAGGATTTGCCCCTTAAATTTTGAAAATCTTTCTTAATCTATGTGGCGGTGATCAGGTCTTATACGACCCGGGGGCATCTTCAAATAGGTGTAATTCTCTTAAAAAATCACTTCTCGGATTTGAAATTTCATGACTTTTCCTAAAAATCAGTTTCCTCATGATCTACCAAAAATCAATCAATTCCACCCATAAGTTAATGAGTAACCACCACTTTTTGACCACGACTCTCCCATAATGATGGTCAAGTCATATAAGACCCGATCACCATTACAGAGCCGCTAATGATCGGGTCGTATAAGACCTGATGACTTTTAAGAGCAATTGATGGTTGGGATTTTCTTGTTGTTGCTGCTAAAGTCGTTTAATATCAATTGCAGAAAATTCCATACCTCTGACTATTATGAGCGGTAGGTGAAAGCTTCCATTATGATCGTTACTTCGGGGGTTCTAATATTATTTTGGTTTTTAGTAGGTATTGTTAATGCGCAACATAACATCAGGTTTAGCTGCTGCTTCTTGTTCTGGCAAAGCTGTCGCCTCGAAGTTTTGATTTGCACAATGGAGGGTGATGACAGAAGAGAAAACATTTTAACAGTTATTAGGAAAATCATATCATAGATGAAATCGATGGTGAAGAAAACAATCAATACAGTATATGGCCAGGACACAGCAGACAAAGATGAGATGCTGTGATAGAAGATTTGCCACTTAAAAAGGTGTTCGTGAACCAGGGGAGGACCACCATAGTTTCAAAGCTTTTTCATTCTTATAAATGACATAAGGTTCAAGGGATTTGAGGGTTAAAGTTAGGTGGTAGTTAAGTGGTGTGTTGTCCTTCAGCAGCATAATTAATGTATGATCATAGATCTACAAAAAACCGTATACCCATCAAACTACTCAAATATCACCCACGCGAATAAGGACTGGGATCTTTAAAGCCACAGCTTAATCTTGCATAATAAAAGTATTCGAATACTACTAAATACTAGGTTCGGGGGTATAGTCCCAAGCTCATGTAGGCTACCGGTACATGCTAACTGTCATCGTATTGATAGAAGGCGTAAACTGGTTACTGAACTGCAGAACTGACATCTTTGCACTCTGGGCAGACCCATACGCACTCAGTCCTCAGCAGCAAACGACTTACGGTGATGCCGACGGTGCCGGTCGCCCTGTGTGTACCCTCCTGTCCCTTCCTCACTGTAGCCGTTCCTTTTGACCTGGCCCTCTTGTAATCGCAAACTCTTGCAATCTAAGGGCCACAGCCTCCTCGACTGATGTGTCTGCGGATATCAGGCGATTTTTCAGTGACTTTACTATGTCTGCCTTATCCATCCATAATGTCTCCACCACAGGGGCATCAGCCGCCTGCCGATCCGTTCTTTCACTATCATGGACCCCAGCATGTCCTGGACAGTAGATCCTTATGGTATCATGAAACCTGGAGGTGAGCAGATAGTCCGTCCGCTCATGCTGCAACCATCCGTTTAGGACCTATACGGGCATAGATTGTGACTAATGTGAGCCTGTCACAATGACTGCCTTTACTGTTGTGGTCCCAGAGAACAGAGCCGCAGTGATTGCCTCCAGCTTCATTCTCATTTTGGAAGAAGTCGTTGATTACTCTCCACTCTACTCAGTGATGACCCTGTCTCTCACTGAGAAGCCCTATCCTGATTTCTTGCCACGTTGCACAGACCAATCAGTGAACCCGATGGCATCGTTTTCTCTCGAGTTATCAGCAACGAGTTGCTTAACCTCGAGGTCGACTCTCCCAGGGACCCACTTCCTGCATTTCCTACCAAGGATGATGATTACTTTCTGGAAATCAGTCATGCGCTATCCAAAGTTGACCTATTCCTCTCCCTCGACTAAGTCTTTCGCTGAGGGGACCACAACAATAGTATTTTTCTGCTCAGTAGTATTTTTCTACTTGTGCCATCCATGACATCATCTCTTAAATCCTGTGTTGTTGATGTCAGTAGTGTTTTCATGTAGTGGGTGTCTATTGTCCTCCACTACTCACAATTAGCCTTGACGTTGGCAAGTATGTCTATATTTTATTGACATGAGTCCCAATATGTGTCTTATTGTAGCAAAAAAGGGCTTCTCTAATGCACCCCAAACGATGTGCATACCTTTATTCTGGATATATTCCAGTCGATCACTCTGTGGTGGTGACAGCGTGAGAATTCCAAGGCCATAACTGACCAACGCTAAGACCAACTGATGGTGCAGAAGAGCCAGTCGACTCTATTCCAGGTTCACAGCTGCTGTTGATTTCAGCGTTGCCATACCTCGTTTGCATCTCTGAATTATTCGCTCCCCATGGTGCCTATACAAACAGGTTGCAATCAAATGTCACCCCGAGATATTTAATTCTGTTGCAGTTTTTATGTTATGTCCCTGGATGGTGATGACGGGGAGATCAGCTAAGACTATGTGATTATTTAAAGAGCTGACAGCTCTTGCGGGTTATCTTGTGAGCTAGATTCATCACTTCACTAAATGATGGCTTATCTGGGTCAGTCTTACATATTATGAGGATATCGTCTACAACCGTTAATGTCCTTCCTGGACCAGTACATTGAATCATTGTCACCCTAGCAGTGTAGGTGTGGAATAGCACAGGTGAAAGAGGATATTATCCCTGAGGCAATCTTGGACATAGCTTATATGGGTCCCAGTCTTATAAGACCCGGTCATCGGAGTAAGTAACTAAAGTCGATCATCGCCACACGGGTTAAAACTGCATTGAATGCATGCTGATTTTTCCTTTCTGCCCTCCAAAGTTTGCGTTGCTAGAGAACACTCTAAAATCCCTCTAAAACTTGACAAATTCCGTCTCGAATTTATGAAGGGAGTGGGGGGAGAGGTGGGAAGAAACACTGCAGAGTTAGTTTTTCTTCCTTTTCCTTCTTACTTTTGTTTCTTTTATGTTTCGAAGCTCATACTCTGTGTTTTTCTGTTCACTGGGATGCTGAATGCATTCATGTCCATCCAGGTCAGTAGGCTTCATTACCTCCCTGAATGATCGGAGATTATATATAATTCAGTAACCTCTCATTCAAGAAGGGAGGCGGAGGGATAACTTGTCAATAAGACGCAGGGGAGGCCAAAATGTACACGTATGTTTTCTTCCTGGATCCTGTGTATCTTTCACTGCTAGCTTATTAATATTATTAGCATTTTTACTCACGTTTTTCACGCGGTCATGTTAGTGTATAATGAGTCAGTGTACGTGCATTTTACACAGGCACTCTTTCACTTTGACGCACAGAAACATACATGTTTACACTCCGATTTTTAGCTCCCTTGGCAGGAAAAAGGTGATCTAAACTTTAAGTTAAGGCCCTTTCACATAGAAAACACAGTGATCTCACACCCCTTCTATTATCTAAATTCTTAACTACTTTCCAGCCATTCAGGATCATCTAAATTTAAAGCAAGCCTCTATTCCCCCTCCACTTGGCTGGTTTATAACTTTAGAGGAATTATTTCAATTTACATACTCTTTTTGCCAGGTTTATTTGACATCTCCCTCCCTGAAAGTGGGAACACGTTCACACTTATCTTCGATTCACGCTTATTCTTGATCTACGCCACTCCTTGTCGGTCAGGCAGCATCCATGTTCTGTTATTGATTTCATAACCAGTATAACTAACCAGCTGTTCAGCGGGCATATTTTATTGCAAGAAACCGGTGATAAGAATGTGTACTTAGTCTAATCATTCAGACCCAGTAATTTCCCGTCCCTTTAGCGCGGCCTTGGTGATAAAAAGTGGAAAGGGGGGG
>JAWQUT010000130.1:1241656-1273683 GCA_033807755.1 Ellobium chinense | reverse complement strand
ATTCGCTGTTGCTAAGTTTGGCTGCTGGGATTAGGTCAAGTAACATAATCTTTTATCGCCAGTGGCGGATTTAGGCGCGGACATAATGGGCACTTGCTTGCTTAGAGGGGTCCCGTACTTGAAGGCGGTCCCGCTCTAGAGAACGAGGTTTCTATGAAGAGAAACTAGAGGAGGGGGGGGGGGCAAGGNGGGGGGGGGGGGGGGGCAAGGAGAGTGGAAAAGAGCCGGACGAATGGTCATCTTTTTGTTGAAACTGCTGCTATCCGAGTTTGTTCTATGCACTGTCGTCTTATGATGAGAAAGGGGATCCCACATCAGCTCATTCGTGTCCAGGCCCCGTGGACCCTAAATCCGCCCCTGTTTATCGCAAGCCGTAAACTTGGGGAAATGAAAATGTTTTAATGATGCTCAAGACGCAGTAGATTCTTGGCGGGGCGTCTGAGTTATGACTGATTTATTACATGTCTTTATTGTTCTTGTTTATTTTAAAATGGGACAGCATTATCGGATTTCTTCTTGGCGTGTTCACTTCACATATTTTGTGACGGATGAAGGTGGATGATGGTGATAGTAATGGTGATGTATAGTAGGCTACTCCATCATTATAGGCCTGCCAGTGGCGACTTCAAGTCCGTGTCTGTCATTCATGTCATTAAGCTATTAGCAGGGGTAGATCTAGGCTAATCGATTTTCGCTAATACTGACATCTGCGAGCTGAAGGATGTTACACCGAACTCAATCGTGTGTTCTTGTGGTGTTTATTCCTTGTTACTACCAGGGGCGAGGGGTCCATATAATCAAATAATCACTGATTACCAGCCGAAAATGCCGTTGATCGACCTTGGCCATCATGACAAGTTAACAAGAACACCGCCGAATCCTGTTCATTTGCTCTTTGTCCGGCCCTCTTTCGTTCAGAACCTGATACCCCTCAAATTTTCTCTGCTTCATTCACTGATTAATAGGGATAAAGAAGAACCTGGACACCCCTATAGCCAAATGTGGAGTGGCCTCACAAAAAAACTAAATGAAAGCAAGGAAATTTCACCGGCTAGTAAAGAAGAGCTGCTAATCAAGGTCTCCCCTTGATTTGTGGTACTTTCACCTGTTGCGGTTTAATAACAAAAATAACATATTGGTAATACGAGACACTATTCTATAGCATTTAATGAAGTTCATTATTATCAAGGGCCTCTTTATTCGACAATAATTAACACTTTGCTGACAAGTGACGTGCCTTCGGTCACAAGTTTACGACCACTTTTATTTTTCGCTCAGTTAAGAGATGAATCCACACTTACAGAAAGCCACATGAACTGTCTCATCACACACATATCTCCATTCACAAGCCCAGTACTGGTGTTGCCACGCTGCCTATTTTATAGTGCAATGTAACTGATTCCCAAAATCTTTGGTTGGGGAAAGCACCTAGGGGTAGATTTACATTTTTATGAAGGAGGTTTCTAACTTTATGAAACATACAAAACAACTTATTAAATAAACATAAATTCTTCTTGGGAAATAACATGAATGACAAAAGGTCTTGGAAAAGTAATTCAGTTGGCCCCCCTGTTCTCAAAACCGGCAAGGTTTGACGATGGCAATACCCATTACCCACATAGGCCTACCCATTTGCATTGCAAAAAGGTGGGCTCGGCTTCATGGTGTAGACTGGGCTTGAAAATTACGTTTTCAATAAAATTAGTATCTTCTTGTTTTAGGTCTGGATACTTGGCTAGAGGTGGAAACGGGGGAGGGGGAGGGAGTCGCTGAGCATAGAGCGGTTTGTCCAAAGATGTTAGTCAGTCTGCTACCCAAGCAACCAAAAGTCATTCTTTTTAAAGCTTGACAGATTGTCACTCCCCTACGGTCTGGGTCCTGCAAGGTTGTGTTCCCAATGTATATTAGCCTAGGCCTGCTAGGTCTAGCCTAACTGGACCTAAATTCTACAATTTTGGAGCCATTACACCTTAGTGTATTTTTGTGCGATCGTGGCCCAGTAACTAATGTGTATTTTTTTGTGCCTTTTCAGCACACCTGTTTCTAACTACTCAAACTTTTGTTGTAGCTTTTCAGGAATTGTGATGATGCCTACGGGTTTTTAAAGTCCATACTCTGTGTTACAGTATCATACTGTGAACATCAAATGTGACTCTACGAACGGGTATTATAGCACTTTCGACTAATACCGCATAGCACTTTCGACTAATACCGCATACGTGACTATAAGTGACAATCATGTTCAACTATGATTACCCTGTTGAGCAAGTCAGCCTTCGCCCCTGGTTACTACATTAATACATCATACAGTGTATTCTAGTGCATCCTTTCTGAAACAACCTTATGCTTATGAATGGATTTCACGATAATATTTGGATGATTTTATGATTGATAGATATGTGTACTGATGATAAGCCAATACAATGCAACTGCTGGCCGCCAGTTATACATGCAATAGAAAACCACAGAGTACGGATGATAAAGGCCATATCGCTGGCTTGCGTATTTCACATTAACACGGGTGCTGGGGTGCTATGGTGCGCTATTTGCTATAGAATATATATAATAAATATGTAGGACGAGTGCCTCAAAGAGTTATCCTTCAGAAATATTATTTCTTTGCCAGTCTTCTGCTTCCGGTGAGTATTCGTACGACATAGGCTGGGTGAATTGAAGAGTTACAAAGTTGTTAACTTTATTGCATATTTCAATTTTCGGGTGATTGTATAACGCCGGTGAATGATTTGACGTAACTGGCCTGTAGACAATCTTTAACGCATGATGTCTTGCAAAATGTTCATTTTCTGTCTATCTAGACATCTTGTTTTGACAACTGTGATTACTATGTTTAAGTTTTGTTTCCTTGAGACCTACTCCTCCTCTCCCCCCTCTCCCCAACACACACACAAATACATTTTTTTTCACACAAGTAGATATTACAGTCCTTCTTTTACGTTATTAGCGTGTATTTTACATACTCTACTGTATAGTATACTTATGCATTTTGTATTGTCGATCGGCCTTTCATCACCCTCTCCCCCACTTCTTTCTCCACTTTCATTGCCCAGTTACACAAGCGCACGGAGCGTTTCCTTGGGCATACATTCGGGTAGATTAATACTCGTACGGTATAGCCAAACTTTATACATGTTGTACGAGAAACACGAGCTACGAGCCACAAACTATACGTGCAAGTTGTGATATAAGTCTGGCCCTCGTGCAACTCCATCTGCATACTCAATCATAAGGTGGAAATCACCTGGCAAAAGCCGGAGCCATGTACTTCTCAAGCGGTGCGATGTGGTTACCTGTGATCTGCAGTGAGCAGCAGAACACACGAGTTTATCTTCAGCTTGAGGCGCGTGCGAACTCACGCGCTCTCGTGTTGTTAGTTTAGATACTTACGCGTTGGTAAATACAGGATCGTTTTGCCCCTAGCGCCTTGGAGAAGTAGGGTAAGGCAAATATGCCAAGTGTAAGATCGAGATAGAAAGTGGAGGTAAGTCTGGAACACATAATGTGCGTTTTTATTCTCTCTCTCTCTCTCTCTCTCTCTCTCTCTCTGTCTGTCTGTCTGTCTGTCTGTCTGTCTCTCTCTCTCTCTCTCTCTGTGTCTGTCTGTCTGTCTCTCTCTCTCTCTCTCTCTGTGTGTCTGTCTCTCTCTCTCTCTGTGTCTGTCTCTCTCTGTGTCTGTCTGTCTCTCTCTCTCTCTCTCTCTCTCTCTCTCTCTCCCTCGTCGTTTAGAAGAAATACAAGACATTCAACCTGGTAGACATTTATATAGTGTATAATCTTGGTATTCTGTTATTCTGTATTCGTTACGGGCTTCAAACTTACCTAATAGATCTAGATCTAGGATAAAAAGATAGAACAGACCGGCAAGCTAACCTTATTTATGGTTCATAAAAATTCCAGTTAAACTCACTCAAACAAACCTGACCATGCTTGAGAATGCGTGAAACAGATTCATTGAATTATTAGGTGTACAAACGATTTGTCGAGGTGATGGAGCATTTCTGCAATCCACATAGATCATATGTATGTGGATTTGATCTATAACTGTATTAGGCCACAGGAGTGCTGCGTCACAATAACAGTTAAATATGATTACCTTTGTCTATAAGGGCGTGTGTGTTGGTCTTAAGTTTTAACTGTCTTTAAAACAGTCTTCCAATTCGGTTAATTGCAACTCATTGGAAGCAAGTGACTGATATGTAGTTGCCAATGAAAGGAGTTGCAATTATCCGGTGACGTATGGGGAGAAGCTGTAGTAATCTGTTCGGTTGTCTTCAAGTTTTGCCACAAAGGGGAAGTTACGATTTTATGAAATTGACCATGGTATACTTCATAGCCCATTTCTCTGACCAAATCATAGTCTACAGAGCAAAGCGATACAACCTCTCTCTTTCTTTCTCTCTCTCTCTCTCTCTCTCTCTCTCTCTCTCTCTCTCTCTCTCTCTTTCTCTCTCTCTCCATTATACTGTATTCTGAGAGTGAACATTTGATATATTCACTGAATTGTGATGGATGAATGGTCCCTCTTCACTCTGTTTTGAAATAAGCTGCATGATGTTTGAACGCGCTAACACTGCCGCAGAGTGCCTGGGGTATACTCGTACACCTAGACTACTCATATGTTTTCCCCCGTGTTCGGCTCATTAATTGCACAGCGAATTGCGCCCCAATTATAGGCTTAGAACCCTGATTATAGGTAGCGCCGCATTTAATTAAGGTGGACCTTGCTGTGGCTTTCCAGTACACGTAAGGTGACCTGTTTCGAGCTGTCTTGAATCGCTGTTCCTTGCTTACCTGACGCAGTGCCGTTGAGAGTTGGTACAAGTTTTATTTCTGTGCGGGTTATTTATTCACTGGCTGCGAAGGAAAGGGCACGGTGTGAGTATACTGCTGAAATCGCGTATAAGTATGTAGGTTAGAACTGATATCCTCGATGTTTGGCTTTTAGTAAGAGGTCAGCGTTTCCATCTCGTGGCTTTCCCCTCCACATACTTGCGTTCATTATTATACAGAGTAGGCTATACCAGTCTGTTCTTACACTTTCATGACCAAATGGAGTTCCTCGTGCAATGTGTAGATCTGTTAATGCAGCTTGTTCCCCTTTGTTGTCAAAGGTCAGGCTGCGTTTGTTTAGTTTCTGCTGCGTCGCGAAAGAAGCCGTCCTTAACACAGAAAGTATCAGTCTATGGACAACCCAAGACTAATAGTAATACGGAGGTGGACGAAAATAAGGCACTGACTTGCGAGTGACATTTGCTATACACTATATCTTTGCCTCATTCATTAGCACACATATCACCGTTGATTCTCTGAAAGGCATTTGAAAAGACGTTCCTCTAACAAATTTGAAACCATAGATGGTTGCTGCCATGTTACCAAGCATTCTTTTCCGGTGATGACAACAACACGTCACATTTCTGACAAACGTCTATTAGGGGTGATGGGTACCAATCGAAAACATATCATTGATATTTTTTTGGGGTTGGTTTGTTGTTTTGTTTTTTTTAATTCGCCTCTGATCATTGGACTGAGGCCCATACCTTGTCTGTCCTTCCAATAACAACCGAAAAAGTCGCGCCTTACACTCTTGATACTTCCATTGCTAAACTCCATCAAAAGAATACAAGGACGGCCTCTGTCGCGACGCCACAGGGACCAAACAAACGCAGTTCATAATTCCGTCATCTCGCATAACTTGTCACATTCACCTACAAGCTTCATATGATTTTTTTTTTGTTTGTTTGTTTGTTTTTGCAATTCAGGAGATTTTTCGTTCAATTTTTCTGGAAGGTTCTAGTACTGTGCGTGTAGGTCTCAGCCCACTAACTCTNTTTCCGGGGTCGCCCCCCCCCCTTTTTAAAAAAAAAATCATTATATAGGTCTGCTGATATAAACATGAACTGCTTCAATCGTTTACGTTAGATCTTGCCCTCCCTGTCACTCACGCTATAATTATTGACATAGCTTTCGTTTATTACCCGTTTGGCTGCCATGCTAGAGAAAAACAATTTAAACAAAATACATGTAGCTCTTCCTTGAAAGCAGATTACAGATGTGTCGTGTAAACCAGTTACCTGGAGGTTTACAGTAAAAGTGGCTTAAGTTTACTTTACTTTTAAATGAATGCCTCTGACATATGTCTGGCCAATCAGGGCCGTAACCATGTCGTCCGAGTCCCCCGTCCCAGTACCAAAAAAAATAAAAGACAAAACCGCTGGGGAGGGGGGGGCACCCCCTCCCACAACCTTCATGTATCAGTTCTTTAAAAAAAATTATAGAAGTTTCGGCTTTTCATTTGTTTAATGTTTTACGAGTGACCAAACAAGCATTTGAATCAATTGTCAGGCGGGATGAGGGGTGAGGGGGTAGAAAAATCGGGAAGGGAAAAAAGAAAAGATACTGAAGCGGAGGGGTTGTTTTAAGAACGGAAGGGATTGTTGTTGTTTTTTTTTAAGGGCGAGTAGGCTACGAATACTAGAATGTAATTTAGAGGACATAGAAATCATCACTTTTGAAGAGGCTTTAGATGTATGTCATTTCAGCGGGCAGTTAGAGTTTAGAGGTTGGGGGAAGGGGTGGGGAGGGGGGCTGCTATTGTCAATACAACGGATGCAGGTTTACAATTCTATGTTATAGCAGGCACGTACCTACGATGTAGATTACACATGTAATATTAATGTGTAGCTCCTATAACAGAATATGAAGGAGTTCTTTGTTTTCTTTCACATATTATAACCTGCAGGCTGTGTCTGTTTATAGAATAAACATGCCTCCTCGATGAGTAATGTTGTGCTGTGCTGCGCTCGAAGAAAATTGTCAGGCGTAACATTAACACGAACGCTGACTGATGGCAGGGGCTTCCTTGCGCAGCGTTCTGAGCCAGTGGATTCTGTGGATGAAGTCGAGTTCACCCTCCCACTGTTACGAGTAATAGTCTCATCATAGCACTACGGTCGTGGTTAAGTGGATAAGAAGCAAGCCCCTCTCCATCCCCACATCCCAAAGACCGTACACGTATGTTGTTTGTAAATGTGTGCGCAATCTTTGTACATGTAGTAACACGACCCCAAAGCTCCCCACCCCCAGCTCTCCCTCATCCCTTTATTACCATTCAATCTCTGACAACGCCATCGATCACCATCTCATGATTATAAATGCAAATAACAAAATAATAATGTCAACTTTGGAAGACATCAAGTTATATCAGCGTATTCAGCACATTTTTGTAAAATGCTTATTGATGAAGAGGGGGGGGAGGGGGTTGAAAAGGTTAGTCTGGGTATTGGGGAGGGTGGGGGTCATCATAACAGAGGAGAGGAGACAAACCAAGGTCAAGGTCTATTTTGAGGCCGGGACAAAGTCAAACTCAGTGTTGCTCTCCCCTAATCCCCTATTTCTCCGTTCCCCCTCTCTCTCCTGCTCTCACTCTCTCTTTCTTTCTTTCTCTCTCCCTCCCTTTTTCCTCTCTTCTCTTGGCTCCTAAAATTGCGCGCCAATCGAGCCTGCGCTCGGAGATACCCTTCCCCACCCACTACCTCCTCTCGTCCCGCTGTTGTATAAAGGCGCATTTATATTCCAGAATTTCACTGCTGCGAAGTCACGAGAGCCCTCATTCAGCCAACACTCTCTGGCCAGGGCCACCTTGCCCAAGAGGACGTTAAATACAGCCTAAACAGTTAGTCAGTTCAACCAACATCAACGTTCGGCAAAATTCTGCGAAATATGACGTCACTAAATGAACTGACAGTTCCTAGCATGAACCCTGCGGAAGATGATGATGACGTCGAGGAGGTGACGGAAACAAAAATAATTGGTGTCACGGAAACAGGTGTGATCAGGAAGCGAAGTTTTAAGGTGAGTTCTTCAACCTGCCTCTGTCATCAATCAGACGGTTGGCAAACCATGCAGCTTATTCACATGTGTCACCGTTGCTCACATCTATGCAGTTCATTTTATTTTGTTCCCATAACCTTGCACGATCGAGTCATACTATGATTCTACTCGTGTGACGGGAGTTTAATGTGCTCGTTCAGTATCATATTTTGCTCACTATCTTAGGCTCTACTTATCTTTCATCGTATCTTCCTGTTTGGGCTGAGTAAGCACAGTAATTGCTTATTCATGCCCTGTCCTTGTTGATACCCATCAGTTAATCTTGACAAAAATTATCACGATAAGGACAGAGACTTTATGAGAAACCATCAGTGGGACCTCGTTAATAAGTACACGTCTACTCCAGTAATACGTCTACTTCGGTAGTTGAAGTATGTGTTTCATATGCACGAATTCATTGTATACTATAATTTCGCTATTTAGATAGTCCTAGATAATAATAAGCACACCACGATGAAAACGCAGGTGCGGTCAGCTGCTATACAGCGTATACACATCCAATAAAGAAGATCTCTCTCTCTAAGCCAGTAAACAAGATCTCTCAAAATTATTTGCGTTAATAAATTGTAGCAGATTAGCTGCCTTGCAAGTAAAGCTGATTTGAATAGACTACAAAAATCCAGTCATAGACGACATCACAGAGATCAGTGAGAGTATCTCTGACAATATGACCTATATTATGAGATCCCTTCCCAGTGAACTCTAAGATAGTTTGTTTTGTTTTGTTTTGTTGTTCCCACGTTTCATTTGTTTTGTTTTGAGTCTTTCTCTTTATTTATCTGTTTATTTCATCAAGTTTCGCCCTCACCCCACCCTCTCTTTAACTTCTTTTCTATTAATTCATTAATTCGGTCATTCGCACGCGTACTCATTTCTTTTGCCCACAGGCTCGGATTATATCGCTGAATTCACTCATTAATTTGTTCGTCCACCTATTGCCTTTTATAGTTTGACATTAATTATGGTTCAGAATTAAAGGGACACAAGAAGTGGAATGCTCATATCGACAAAGAGACTGAGCACTTTTCCCCAGCCCCTACCCCCCAGACTTCTCCACAAAAGACAAAACAAAAAAAAAAGGGAGGGAGATAGAAAAAAAAACAGAAAAAAAAACAAAAAACAAGATGACAAATACGTGACGCGATGCAAAAGTCCCGCAGGCTGTTTCTATAAAAGCTCGTGCACTTACATGTACTTATGACATGTATAAATTATCTTTCCTTGTTTACTGTACACTGTTGTATACTGTAGACTGTTCTGCCATTACCTTTATATTGAGCACATTATATTGTATCCATATGATGTTCTGTAATAACATCTTGGAGAAATAAAATTGAATTGAATTGAATTGAATTAAAGTGTTACATTTCTCCATCACTTTCGATGGAATTGAATAGTCCCTTGTGAGGACAGTGATTCCAGAGCAGCTGCTAAGCTTAGAAGTAGAGGCAAACTTAGAGGTCTTTATAAACCAACCTGTCCAGCACCATTTGCGATTCAGCTTATTTCTCTTCTGTTCCTCAAAGGTTGCCCCCCCCCCCCCCCNCCCCCCCCGGGGGGGGGCCACCCAAACTGAATTTTCAGACGTTATTTTCATACTGATTAGGCCTACATGTAGGCTTATATTGTTTTCGTTGTGGCGGTCCTTTAACCTAACTATTCCTGTCGGGGTGATTAATCAAACAAACAAACAAACAAATAAAGACGCTAGCAGCATAAAGACCAAAAAATGTACGGATATAAAGCACAAAGTGCTTGAAGCTCGTCGCCAGGATGAAACAAATTTACAAAAGTTTATAGGATTTGCTGAGCTTCATAGAGCGTGTTGCTTATGATACATTTTCATTCTAAGCCGTACACTATTGACTCTAATTGGGTTGCAATAAATATTTATGCACACCGCTCACCGTTTATTTAAGCTCGTTTTTTGTATCTTTCTCAGATGATTCACACATTTCCTGCACCTTAGTTAACAAAGCAGAGCTCGTGCGTTCATGTAGCTCGAGGCTTTTACTACACGGAAGCCGCCACGGAAGCGCATGAGATCAGCAAACGGATTTAATGAGCGTCAGTAAATAACGTCATGGCAGACAGTAATGAGACAAAAGGAGAAGAATGCTCCAGCTTCCCTAATTATTTCCTAGTTACAAGCTGAATCCGGGGCACACGTACAGCACTACTGGATATAGACGTCTGGGAGGCTTCTAGTGAGCGAGACATGAAAATTTCTCACCATTGTTTGGATAGCCGTCTTCCTCTTCTCCGTTCCAAGACATGTCTCATATTGTGATAGTGCTGACTCACTTCAGAGAGTCGGCCATGTTTTTTTTTTTTTGTTCCTTAGCTTGCAAATCTGCCTCTGTTTCATCTCGAGGTCATTGAAAGTCTCTTCAGGGCTATGTTTGTCAGGTCTTATTTGACGTCATTTTGAGTATGAATTGACGTCATTTTGAGTATAAAGGGGTCGTCCCTTGGACAGCGGACTCCGCTCATTGGCTGTGTCGCCCATATCATATTCAGAATGACATCGCGTCATACTCGAAGAAGACTTAATAAATAAACGTATCCCTGGCGAAAACCCTTTCTCTGTCGCTGTACAGATATGCAGGGCACTCCTGCGACATGTGGTGGGTAGTCTGTGTTTCCCGCACTGACTCACAGACTGGAGCCCCGAATCTGCCCTAGGCCTAAATATTTTGGTGCACAGAGAAATAAGAGGGAAAAAGCAAATTTTTATGTTACTAGAGCAAAGTGTGTGTATTCCTTGAAACCATTTGAAGAATAAGGACGTCTTGACGAGTGAAAGATGTCAAGGGTGCCTGCACGGATGAACACGGTTAACAAGCGTGCTTTTAGCATTACCATTTCGGCACAGAAAGGTTTATATCGACAAGATGCATAGTAGACCTACTGTTTATGGTTCCGTGACCTACGGTAGTATCCGACTAATTTGCATGTGTGTTTGCTTCTTGTTTCAGAGGAAGCTCACCAAGGAAGAAAGATCTAAGCGAGGCTATGGAAATGACAAGGCTGAATACGAGAAAATCGTCCAGCGCGTTATGAATGAACGGTTCTTCAGCAGTGCCATAGAAGGCCTTCAGGAGAGGTGGAAGATGCTGGGTTTCATGCACAAAGATTGTATGGACATGGTGTCAGAGTGGGAAAAACGGAGGGAAGAAAGTTTACAAGAAAGGAGAAACCAGGATCTGGATATCATCATTGCAGTGGCGCTTGCATCGTTCATCTTCCTTCTGCTCTGTTGGTTAATCAAGTGTTGTATCTGGTGAACTGAATATTACACTAACCAGAGATATTTTATGCTCAAATTCGTGACTTTAAGGAATCATCATGGCAGAAATAGGCATGCGCAAGAGGCATTGTATATACATTGCAAACCAAAATCAAAACCTTGTAACGTGCAGTACAGTACCGGTATATAAATCAGTAAATGCTCTTATACGCATGCCCACCACTGTCATTGCGGTCCGTAAGAAATGTGAGCGTGAAAACAAAGCTTTCATAGGAGCAGTGATTTTCACACAATCCTCTACACGAAATAAGAGATGCTAGGGTTACATGCTCAAATCGAGGACCATGGCTATCACCCCTAATCCTAGAGAGCATTCTGACAGCAGAAAAGCAAAGTCAAGACATCTTACACTACTTACAGGACATGTTGAAAGAGGAACCTTGTCCCCAGTTCGTGCATTCCTCACTCCCATCAGGGGAGATACAGGTGGTTACATACAGCCATGAACAATGACTACATAAACATAGTAGGAAAGTTGAAAACTGAACTCGTACCTGTAAAACCTACAGAGGATCAACGATAATCCGATTGCACGGGCTTTTGTACAATTGTACTTTACTGGTAAATACATACAGTATGTAAATGCTATCAAATTGTTTATTCCCCCCTCCCCCCAACATCTTTTCGCATATAAAACTGCTGAGAACAAGGTGTTACTTTGCGTGTGTGGCAAAGAAAGGAATGAATAAAAGGCCCGTGAACGTTTTCGCTGACTGAAAACTAACAAGGTGGTGATTTCGACTTACTATGACATAATGCTTAAGAGCGCCTAGGCACAACCAACAAGGGGAGGTACAAGTGGTTACATAGCGCCGAAAGTGAAACAGAACTACATAATAGTATAATTTGATTGCACAGTTGTTCTTTTTCTGTGTGCAAATAAACTTTGCTGGAAAAAAATGTAAATGCTACCCAATTTTTTTGTCTTTTTTTTACACAATCCTCTTCACCCCACATCAAAAACTGCTAAGAGCAAGCTATGTCTTTGCGTGTGTGGTGAAAGTTTTTCGCTTGACTGAAAAGGTGGTGGCAGTGGCGATTCCGACTTACTATGATAATAGACTAATGCTTAAGAGCGCCTACCTATGCCCAGTAGGGAAATGGGAATTTTGTGACTTTTCCGTTTAAAAGGCTCGAGGGTGATTTTGTGTTTCGTGTCCGTGATGAAAGAGGGAATGGGGATGCTGTTGGAGAGATCGAGCGACTCATTGAAGACAGGAGATGTTGTGGCGGATACATACATGAACATGTGTATGAAAGTAACGTTTTTATTGAATTTTGTGTGTTGTTGAAGGGTCTGGGTGAAGCTTCTGTGGCTTTGTGCAAAGAGGGTGGAACACCACGACTCTCTTTTGTGTATGGCTTTGAGAGAGAAGGAAATGAATGCTGTACAATTTCGAGCATGAGTTAAAGAAGTACAAATAAACCTGAGCCAATGTGTACCTCACATAAAAATATAAGGGAGATGCTGTGACTCCCTGTGTGATTGCAGGAGAATGAAAGTTTGAGATTCAAGGATAGATAAGGAGGTCAGTAACAATAAATCTGTTGTACACCAGAGTAATTTATTCACAAATATATCATAATATAATGTGAACAATAAATAATCAATGAAGGGAAGGCCACCATTGACTTATAACACATGCCACATAACTGCACAATAAAATGTATGCAGTCATAGTCACTGCAACTGGCTGGCCATTATTACCGAAACAAAAGCAAGAACAACTTCATTACAATGTCTATTCACCATATCAGCCTGAGAGAACTTTTTCCCTCTCCCACCCCAAATAAAAAAAAAAATTGCAGAAAATGATGTCACCTCACTGTTGAAAAACATGATTTAAAAAATGCGAGAGGGAAAAAAAATCACAAAAACCTGATAGCATTCATGAACTGATTCAAGAGCAGTATAATAATAATATGAAACATGTACATGTATAGTAATACCCCAGTAAACATTTTTAATTCTATGTAAACAATGCAGTTGATGCAGTGCAAAATCTTCTCAATCTTTCCTTCAACAGATACACATAAAAACTTCAGCATGGCTTCAGCTTGCCTGTAAAGTTTGTGGAAGAACTGCTAATCTGGAAAAATAAAAAAGACATAAGAAAAATAGCCCAGATAGGAGAAATACAGTACCTACAAATAATTTCATTCTAAGGTAATAGAGGGAAGTCTGATGGTGTCAAAAGTATTTGAGCTGTGCAATCCACTTACAGTTCTCTAACACTGACAAAGAGGTACGGCTTCATGCCCACTGGGGGCTTCAATAAGAAAAAGATAAAAATTTTTGCGCAAAATATAAATAAGTCATGTCTTCAATGGCACCAATGTTCGTATTCAAGATTATGATTCTATGGACATTTTCATATGGCACGATTCAAAACATTAACTGACGCATTGCTAAAACCCAAACAAGGATGCCATACAAAATGTGTGAAATTTTTGTAAAAACTTGCCAAAGCTGTAGAAAATTATTTCTTTCATGCATATGGCCTGAATTTTTTCAGATTAGTAGGAAAGTGCAGATTTCCTGAATGTTGACTTTTCTGCATTAAAATACATGTTTACAGATACAAGGAGTGACTCCATGCACATTCCCATTTGATACCCTATGTAATGCCATGAGTTGACTTTTCCAACAATTTGACAAAGCAAGAACAAAAGCCTTCTTGATAAGAGTTAACTCCAGAATTATGACACCACTGAAGGAAGTGGATATGCAGGCCTACATCTTAACACACATTACAGTGTAATATAGAAATTTTACACATCTTACATCCATGAATCTAAGATCCAAGAACGTAGAGTAGGTGATCTGAATACTGTGTGATATGAAGCTGGACCAAAGTCACACACGCAGAGTCTCATATGCTGGTCTCCATACGAAGGCAATCTAGCAATAGGATCAGACTTTCCGTGCCTTATAACTCAGTGTTCCTTTTGAGCCCCTGTTTTCGAATCCTATTACAGAAAACATTTTCAGATTCGTAGGAATCATGTGTGATAATTAATTTTGGATACAGGCCTATATCTATTTATCTCATCTGTCTTATGTGGACATGTAAAACAAAACTAAAATTATTTAGGATTAAAACTAGGTTTCAAATAATTTCAATCAGTATAAAAGGTGGGCTACCGATGTTAAAAATCAGAAAGAGGATAAAAAGAGAAAAAAAAAAAAGCTGCCTTATGTGATTAAAGTGTTTTCACGTGAATCTCACAGTAGTGTATTTCAGAGGATTGGATAGAGTTATTGGAAAAAAACTGCCTGTATATTTCCTGTAATGCCCCTGCTGCAAACACTACATGTTTTCCTAACTGTTTCTCCAAAGTAAACATTTAATAGTATACTACAGACACATTATTGCATGGATTTGCTTAAATTTAGTTAAATATACTGGCACATCAATTTAAGAAACATGGATTTGAGTGATCACTCGTGTTCACTGCACAGAGTAAGACTGTTGACTGTTGTTCTTGCTTTAAAAACACATTATTTTGAGTATTAAGTGTACCTTTAATAATCATATCTCAAATCAATTACAGAAACAAAGGGGCTTAAAAGAAATTTTAGTTTGTTTTTTTTTAAAAGAACAGGGGCTCAAAAAGAGGCCTTCCTTATAACTTCAATCTGAAAGCTTCACACAGTATCTGGAAATTAGATTGAATCTTGCAACAGTTGATCATGATGAAACAATAAAGTGTGACCGTACTGAATTTCATGAAATATACAGAAACTCACTTCCACACTGGAATACTGCTTCTAGTCAAACACAGAGGCTCAAAAATTGTGATGAATCTGGGGAGGAAGGGGGTGGGTGGGTAGGTGGGTGTGTGTGTGGAGGGAGTTTACACAAAAGCTTCCAGGAAGGCACACATGCATGAGGAAACACACAACAAAAAGGTTAAGGCCATGAGTACAAAAGCTTATAGTTGCAATAATACACTGTAGTAGCCTTTACAGTAAAACATTGTACCACTCTAATAAGGCCCAATATTCAGTGATTTAAGGGCCCTGGAGAAATACTGTGATTTTTAGGGCTCCATTCCTTACATTTGATGCTTCTGGGGAGTGCATTTAAGGCAAACGAGATCAAATTTTAAGCATCATCTTAAAATACAGCCTCTTGAGTTTGAATTTATCAGCATTCCAGGAGGGTGATGGGTCCTATCAAACAGTATTAGCTGCGTTGGGATGAAATAATAATTAGGATACAACAATCAAGTTAAGCATATTCTACAGCGAAGAAGTTGTTGTCTAATATAGATTTTTCAAATGGGCCAAATCTGGCACTGCCAGTAATATTATCTGAAATACATTTTTGAGCATTTAAATGTTTGCAAACATGTGAACATGCATAATTATGAAACATATTTATAACAATTCTCTACACTCAAACACACCTATTATGAAGTTCACAGTGCATGCAATATCCATAGAACCAAATCTATTCTTTCCAAAACAGCTCTGGAAAGTGTATTCATATAGAGGATTTTGATAATAAGTATGTTTGAATGTATTGGGGAAACCACAATTAATATGTCATGCATATAATATGTATAATACTACTAACGCACCTGCAAGAGTATTTAATATTACATGTAAACTGTAAAGTTACATCAAAAATGAACTATTAGCTCATCTGCCATTCTAGGCATATTATACTCAAGAGTTGCTGAATTGTTAGCAACTCTTCCTTTCATGTTCATGGCATTCATGCAAAGCAGAGCCATAAGAAAAGAAATGAACACAAATATATAAACAAGCCTAGACTGACCCTTGCCAGAAAAGATTTCTGCAACCAAGTGAACTAAACAAAAAAAAAAAAAGTAAGTTTGCAGGCAGTATTGGACAGTACTGAACAAAACTCAACATTATAATATTTTTTCACTCCCTTAAGAGGGGCAATGAGGTGAAGAAATGAGATTAGGGGTATACTCTTTCATATTTTTGTAACTGCTTGACCGTTAATTGATGAAAACTATTAATGGATGCTGCATACCTATTCCACTGACATAGGAATTGCTTGCTTAAAAAGTGAGCACTGAGAAGAAAATAGAGATGAAAGGTGTGTAAAAGAAGTTTGAGGTATGTATTATGCAGCCCAACAGTTCTTTTTGGTTCTTAATGGCAACAGAGTATCTAGTATGCACATTTCTAACAGAATTATGAACTGCAGTAGCATTCATGATACACGAATATATATACTGAAAACAAGAAAGGCATGCAGTCAGTCTGGAATCTTGCAGCCAGGATTCTTCACTGGATAATAACAATAACAATAACAATGATCGGATTTCCTGGAGAGAAAGATAATGGTGTAAAATTCACACTAACCCTCTACTTGCACCCTGGGAAATTCAGTCAGGATCAATAAAAAACAAAATACTGTTACATCATCTTAGAATGTGTACAACATGTGCAACACAATCTAGAGTATAAGTTTCATGTCAAAGAGGTTTCTATCAATTCAAATTTCATAAATATTATCTTTTTTTTGTCTGCTAGCCATGGTTCACTGTTGAAATTAGTTGTTACAGCTTTCACCATTCAGTGCTCAGGTTGGCATTAGATTTTTAAATAACAACAACAACAAAAAAAAAAAGCTATAAAAGTGTGGAGACTGCTCTGGAGATAAAAAAAAAAATGCTGAAGTTTAAAAGTACTAGAAGCAATGCTCAGACCATCCATTCTCTGCTCTCAATGGAAAATATTCAGTGCTATGATGGACAAATTTTTATGCTCTCAACTTACATTCAGCGACTCATGCATAATATTTACAGCTGTTCCCTGTCTGTGGTTCGTAAGTTTCTTGCTTTAAAATGCACTGATAACAACACTGATAATGAAAACTACTGTTCAATCTGCATAATAATTACATGCGCTATGACTGTTTTTGGATGAATAAATGATTGTCCATCTTTATCTGAAATCACAAACACCTTGTGATGTCTTTGGAAATAATGTCAGAGGAAACATATGAGACAGAGGCAAACATCTACATATCTGATGTATGTACATGTACTAATAACTACCACTTTGGCAGTCTGTGCAGCTACTGCTAACTAAGCCAATGTCCCTCTTTATCTAACACAAGTACATCCTAAGCTGAATTAGGTCATGCTCTTCTCAGTATGCCATGGCAAGATTTGTAGTTGTAGTGATGTGGGCCTGTCTGATATATAACCGGGAAGAGTTGCTGCCCACAAAGTTATGAAACAGTATGAAACAGGATTATTTCTGTGGCCCCATGCTTGAACCTGGCAACCCACAATTTTGTGAAATTGAGAAAAATGCATCTGCAAATAAAATCATAAATTAACAAATAGATAAAAATACCAAACTGAAACAAGTGTAAGTATATTTCCAACAGTTTACTGAACTTTTGGAAAAATTCAAACATGTTTGATGTGCTGTTTATCTGTTGCCCTTGATAATATCTTAATTCATTTTGAATTATAGGTTATTTAATTCATAATAAATACAAAAATCCAAAATGCTGATAATCTTTCACATAGTCAAGAGTGTAAAAATGCGAACTACATGTTACAGAAATTCATTTTTTAAAGCATTTCCAGAGCTTTCACATCCCGATGTTCTCATTTTCAACTGAGTGTTTGGCTCAGGTTAATCAACACACTGGAACAATGTAGCTTTCAATTTGTACAAAACTTTTTTCTCTGGAAAATAAAAATAAGGCACATAACTTTACATGCCATCAAATTGAGGTTTTCAAAGAAATCACATGCATACACTCATATCAAAGACAATCTATCCTAAAATAAAAAACAACCCACACAACTGAAAAATAATTATGTCACTGTTTGTGGAATACATCTGAAACTTAACTGGAACAAAAACACCACTGTCATTCCACAAAAAACATCTTCCTACATCCCACAGTATAATCTCAGCAAGACTTAAAAAACAAAACACATTATTAACATAGTGAATCAACAGGCTAAGTGAAATAAATGACTAGTACTTGCTACCAATACCATAAATGTGAAACTGCTGTACATAGTAACATTCTCAAGCCTTACAAAAACATGATTCAGAAATCCAGGCGCCATTCTTACTCTTAATTAAACATTGCCTCAGAATGTGCCCAAATGGTACATATCTGCTCAGAAAAAGCATGTTCTACTGAGCTGAACATGCATAAAATTTCCTAAAATATTAAACATTTTCAGTTAGTTGCTACCTCTGTTACAATAATAATATTATAAAGAAATGCTCAAAACAATCTTACAAATATGCAAATGCTAGTGCAAGTGTCAAATATAACAGGTAACAAATCTTAAAAGGACAAGCCCTTATAGGTGGTTTTAAACACACACAAAAGAAGAGTGTGCTAAATTCCACAGAGTAACTGAATATACAGTATCATACATATACATGAGCAGAAATGGGCATGGCTCCAATAACTGTTGCTGGAACTATTTTGTGAGCTGTGGAATTCAAGGTGTCCTAATATAATAATATAAGAACTTCACTCTCTCTTTTAAGAAAAAAAATGAAAGGATCTCTAAAACATACATGGATGTGTGGAGATATTACCAAAACATTCCTTCAGGAACACTGGTTGACAACATGCAAGATGACTCGTTAAAGTTTAAGAGTTAGCAAAGAATATGAACTATGCTGTATAAATATTCTGCTAGCCCCATCTCTTAGTAAATGCATGTAGTTAAAAGTGCATTAAATCAGCCAGAGCTTGCAGGAAAGATAAAACCCCAGTGTTATAATTTATAGTTATTTTCATCAAAACCTACCTTTTCTTACTGCAGTAGAGCTAACACAAAATATGAGCAAAAAAAGGCGGGGAAAAATATTTTTTTTTGTTAGTGAAACATGGCATTTAATGTAGATTTGGATGTGCATTACACAGTAAATACTGAATGTTCTTTTGCCAACAAAACTCAAAAAAGTATTACTTTATTTTCTCTCATACCTGCCATATTGCTTAGCTTGGTCAAGATGACATTATTCTAACACTTTTGTATTTAGTGACAGAGTACTGAAAGTTCACTGTTTACATTTGTGAAAAAAGTCTGGGATAGGATTTTCATATTGAAGAACATTTTTAAATGTAGTATTTAGCATGACTATTAAATCACCTCTAAAGGGTATGTATCATCCTAACATGATGAATTCAGCCAAATTACAATACTTGGCATGATGGATAGGGTTGGCAGCGTTGGAATATATATGCAAATCATTATAATTTTCTTTTTTTCAGATTCATAAGTGATATTCTCATGTAACTGATATCATATATTAATATACTGTATCTGCAATTCCACTCTTTGAATCATCATATACAGGCAAACTAGAGCCTTAACTGCTGATAAAAACAGCATATTTACAAATCTAAATTACAAAAAACTAAATTCGTTACTGAGATCTGCTTTTGATCTGATCTGGTGGAACAACTATTTAGGCCCAAGTACCTATACATATGTGCGCTAAACATGATGTATTATCTGATATTTGCGATCCTTTATAATGTACTGAATTGAAGTTTGACCCAATTACAGTCCATTCAACTATCTCAGTCCTATTTGTAAACAAATATTATATTAGTTCCCCTTAATATGAGGCAAGGTTAAGCATGGATTCCACACACCTACAAGACAAGGCAATACAGAACAAGACTCAGGAAAACAGAGTCATGTTACTTTCTGATAAGCTTTGTTCTGATCTCTTGAAAAGTTTGCATCAATGAAGTTATTTGTTCAAAGTTGCAAATAATATGACAATTTGTACACTGAAACCAGAGTGAAAAAAAAAAAAATGCTTCAAATAAGATACAAAGGGAACTACTTGATTTGCAAGAGACAACTGTGCCAAATAAAGGATAAAAAATTGTCGACTTGTACACAGAATGAAAGTTAAAAACAGTAACTGAGAGGTATTGATCATAACTGAACAGTTTTGAAAATTTATATGTCTTCACAGCTCGTTAAACCGTAAATCTCTATTGAAACTACATATAAGATTGTTTAAGTATCAGTTATTTCTTCTCCATTCATCCTGCCCTATTCCCATCCCTCATACAGTGGAAATTGGGAATCTCGTAATCATTATCAGTGATCTGTTTCAATAGGATATCTCTGTCTTTGCCTCCTTACATACTGAGGTAATGAAAATATAGAAACTACCTCGATGTTGTTTTTTCAGCAGAATAAACTGAGGGCAAAGTATTTAACAGTACTTTTCCTATAAACAAAAGTTTGCAGGTTGAAGTTAATCACATTCTTCAAGCAAGTGGTGAGATGGAAGGTATCTCTCTGAAATACAAATTTTCTGCTTATCACTGACTGTGACTGCACTGATGATAGGTATGTTTAAGAAGCAGCTGGTAAGAGACTTTTAAGTCTTCTGTCCTTACTCTCCGGCATGATGTGATGCTGCATGTTCTCTATAATACAAATGCATCTAGAAACATGGCTGAAAATTTAGTCTCTTCATAAACTGTGAGCTGGTCATAGTATCAGTTTCACATAAAAACCCAGCTGCATTATTTTGTAGCATAACTTTATTGTTCTCTTGAAATTTGATACAGAATTCATCTATCCAAAAGGAGAAATATTCTTTTTCTTTAATAATAACCATACATAACAAATCTCTTAAAAACAAAAAAGTATACACCTCCTAAAAAAGTGTACACCTCCTAAACAGTGAAGCAGAATAATGATTAACAGTTTATGTATACATGATAGTTGATGTTTTATTGGGACATGCACTGCTGTTTACTCATGATACACTTTAAAAAAAAATACAACAGAAAATGTGAGGCAATCCGATATGTGAGACAACTGTCCCATGTAAACCTGCACATACATTCAATATTTGATAAACATTTCTTGATTACAGTTAATTAGCAGTGGGCTTTATCAAAATGCAAGACCATTTCTATTCTCTTAAAAATAATAATAATAATAAAAAAAAAAACCTACTTAAGACAGTTGGCTTTTTGCACAAAATGAACTCTAGAACCAATACTGTAACTAAATAGCACATTAGACAAGCTGTATACATCTAAGCATGGAATATGGTGGAGAACAGAGTAAATTAATCACAACTGATGAATGATCTCATTACGCATCAAACACAACAACATGTCCATTGAACACCACTCTTGAGTTGATTGCCTTGCTGTCATGAGGGTGATATCTCCTCAAAAGTTTTCTGGACTTCACAAATAAAGTGCTGGGCCAGATATAAGCTAAGCTTAGACGGGGTTCTGGACGGGTACAAGCTAGCAGCAAACCAAATATCTGGAAAGGACATAAAAACAAAAAATTGCTTGACACTGTCAAAAAACTTAGAAATCAACAAAATCATAATGTATCATAACATGTACCCCATTAAAAGTAAGCAAAGTTTATATGGAATGTAATAAAATTAACAAGATGAATGACTTTTAATCTGCATGAAGGAATGTGAACTACTGTATACACTGTCTGTATACATAAAGTCCTTTGAACTGCACTAAATAACTGTAGGAATAATCGAAAAATAGAGAGATACTAAAACTTCATTGCAACTATTAACTATTCAAGCTTTATACCACAATGTACAAGATATGTGAAGGCAAAACAGAGTGTAATACTGAAAATCTGAAGATATTAAATAAAGTTAAATCTCAACAATAGATATGCTATAGGCGTGGAAAAAGTATTACTGTGGTGTATTTATTATCAAGGTCCTAATCATAAAGAACAAATGAAGCCATGCATGTGAATCCATACTTGGTAAAAATATTTTTGAGGTACCCAATTATTTCTGTACTCAGCAAGTAACAACAGCAGCATACTGTCACTGGTTCTCCACAAAAAGCAACAAGTAAATTAAGTCTCAGCAGATGTTAGGTAATGAAAATGAAGTCGTCAATGAGTTTCTCCAATTTTCCTTACAAAGCTGTTGAAATGTATCCAGGCCAGATATGCCACTCACTTCTCATGAAATTTTCTGAACATTTCGTTGGTTGTCTGACAAAGAGGTGAATTCGGAACTCCTCTCTATGACAAAGAGGAGAACCGCCAAAACATCATTTTGGAGAAATTTGTTGTAAAAATTTTATCTTACTTTTACCGCTGATTTCTTTCACATTTTTTTAGGAAAACACTACTTTTGCAACAGATTCCAATTATTCATTCTATCAACCAACAATCCCTGTATTTTTTTTGCAATTAGACAATTGTAGACGATGCATTTTTGATCTGAAATGAGTTGGTCATGGTTTCGCCTCTTCGTAATACAGCAGGGTGGCTGTTCACCAGACATTCCTCACCTGTAAAGCACTCGCCTTCTCATTGTGCAGAAACTGGGTTCTTTTAAGGATGTGCCATTCAATCACAATGATATTTTTTTGTTTGTGGTATCTTTTACTTGTATTTCTATCCAAGTTAAATACCTCTTAATCATCATCATCTTATCATCATCATCAACAATAACAACAACAACAACAACAACAACAGCAACACCATCATTATCTCTTTTAGCCACAACCCCAGAGGGTTAAGATTATTAATCTTTGCTTTCCATAATATAGAACTTAATCAGGAACTGAGTAAATACATGAAAATGCATGTGCACACTGATTTATTTGGAATTCCTTATTGAGCAGAGAATAAAAATATGTTTTGGTGTTTCCATTTAATAACCTATCTATTCAAATAAGAACTATTCCAGATATGTACATCTATATTATTATCCATCCATCCATCCTTCCTTTAGTCTGTATATCTGTCAGTCCATCCTTCCGTCTATCCATTCATCCATAAATCGGACATGGGCACGTAAAGATTGCTTATTTCAGAAATTTTCATTAAATCTGATAGTGATACAGTGACATTAGACTGATTACCTAAATTTAAATATTCCTCTAGCTGTGATTGTTTTAAGGCCTTTTGGACCATCTTTCGCCCTCTACTCAAATATATCTTTGCTATTTCATTACCGAACACAAAATGTCACTATATCTAAGTTAAGCTTACATGAAGTTAGATTATGCGTGATTTGGAATGTGTTGCCTCGTTTTCAGCAATTTATTAACTTTGAATTAGTCACCTTTCATCATTCAACAATAAGCTGATTATCTGTAGTCCTGCCCCCTTGGTGAAACATCTTATTTGATCATTCAACAATAAACTGATTATCAGTAGCCCCGCCACTTTTGTTCAACATCGGATTCACTCCTCCTCCAACCTTGGGCGTGGCTGGGCATTCACCTGACCAGTGAGACACAGCATATGTTGGTTCATCATACAGTGGAGTGAAGTGCTCATGGTTTATCCTTCACCTGATCAGTGAAGCGCTGCATATTGTTCACCTCTTCATCATACAGCCAGGTGATTGAACCTGGCGTTTCACCTTTTGGTTTTATTGCATAACTCAAAAAGTGAGGAGAAATTTTAAAAATCATTCATATGGCATAAAGCTTTCTCATTGTAGATTACTACACCCACAAAAAGTCCAAATGCCAAAACTGAAGATTTGTCCCTTCGTCATACAACGATTTTAAGTATTCACCTCTTCGTCATACTGAGAGTTTAAAGGTTCGCCTCTTTGTCAGACAACCGATGATTTTGGGGCTTTGTACGAAATCGAGTGGATTTTCATCTCTTAGTTTGAAACCTTTACTATTAAACAGGCAATTCATGTTAAATTATAAAGAAATAAAGCTATCTCTCACAAAACAGAGAAGCATAAATTTACCATGTGATTATACCACCCAGAAAAATACGACAGACTTCCCAACCCCTGAATATCAAGGGCCAGGCAGCAGGTAAGGTTGAATAAATAAAACTCCTCCCTTAATTTGACTCTTCTCATTAGTCATCAAAAATCTGTCTTCTTCAATGTCGGAAACTGACTGATTGTGAACACAAAGGCTAGGAAGTCCCTCGATACTTCTAGGGTGCATATAATAGGAGTTTGGCTTACTCACCCAGACAGTCTAGGCACATTTAATGTAGATCTATGCTTTCTATGAAGTCAAGTAGATCTAGATCTACTCTTACTCAATGACCATCCATGAAAACAAGCAAGCTTATGTCCAAAGAAGCAAGTGTGCATTGGAAATCATAACACCGAATTTGTGTGTCCCATACAGATTCAGTTCTCCAATTCCAAAGCAATGGCTTTTATGATAGCATGGAACTGGCGAAATTCCACTCATCTGCGATGAAATAATATAACTGAATACTTAAAAATGTACTCATAATATTATTTCCTCTATAATATCAACATTTATATGATTATTTTGTGAAAGAAAACATGTGGTGTTCTCGATGCCTGTTTAGCGGAACTCGACGGTAAATACCACGATTTGCGCACCCGAAATGGTGACGCCACAGCCACTACGCCAAACCGCTGTCTTCGGAAAAAACAATGGCTGCGAGTAAACCTATTGATCCGTATCAGTTTGAGCCGGCCAAGATTGCCAGACCAACTTAGAAAGAAGAAAAAAAAAGGACTTAAATGCAACAGAGGCGCAAATTGAGTGGTAAGTACTGAATAACTGGAAAGATGACACCAGCAGGATCAGTGACAATGTGCGTGCAATGGACTGGCCGTGCATCGGTCCCCCAAGTCTAGTGTCTAATCTAATCAGTGGAAACAGTTGGGCTAGCAATGGAAAGATGGGTGAATATGTCTAGATTAAACAGGCTACACCCAAACTAGTCTAGATCTGAGTTTAGTTTAACCCCCCTTTTTTTTTTGCCACAGCTGTGCATAGTCTAGTCTTTGAATATGGTGAGAGAGGAATTTTCATGTGTTCCAGTCTCTAAGTAACTGATGAGATATTATATTGATGTAATAGATGCAAAAAGAAATCCATTATCTCACTCTGTGTAAACTCTGACGGGAGCTTAATATGTTACTTTAGCACACATGAACATTTCTATGAAATAAGTGTCTTCCAAAACAGTTCAAGGGGTTCTTTACATTTTACAAAATGAATGCATCTCATTCATTGCTTAAATGATTTATATTAATTGCTAACAATCTCTGAACTACATGTTCCCCTCTAACTCTTTTACAAATATTTTAATTTGAAAAAATTAGGATTAGGCAATTCAACAGTTTACGATAACTCTTAATCTGTGTGATAACATTTTATCGGTGTGTCAGGATGTTGGTATTTCTAACTTTCACAGATTTTGTAAAGTACGGTGTGTTATGATTTAATTTTTTATATAGGATTTAGGCATTTTAAGAGTTTACGATAACTCTTAATCTGTACCTAAACATTTTATCGGTGTGTCAGGATGTTGCCATTTCCAAGTTTCAGTGATTTTGTAAAGTACGGTGTGTAACGATTTAAATTTTAGTTTAAGGAATAGGCATTTCAACAGTTTACGATAACTCTTAATCTGTGTGATAACATTTATCGGTGTGTCGGAATGTTGTCATATCCAACTCCCACAGATTTTGTAAAGTACAGTGTGTCATGTTTTTCTTTTTTTTTTTTTTAAGGATTAGGCATTTCAATTTCAACAGTTTACAATAACTCTTAATCTGTGATTTAAACATTTTATGGTATGTCAGAATGTTTACTGAGTGTTCCTCCCAACAGGCACGACATAGCCGTTATTTACGATTTGATTCACATTGAATAAGAGAAAAAAAAGTGTCTTTGTGGAAAGGGTTATAAGGTTCTATATTTTCCATATTTCTTCATGCTTCTGTGTCCACTATGCCTCCACCCTTCCCACACCTAAAAAAAAAAAAAACACCTATGCATCGAACGCCGTTTGTGCTAGATTGGGCCTAGACATAGTCTAGTATCGCTTGCCCTCGGCAGAAAACACCCTTTTTGGCCCTCGATACAATTTTACTTTTCAAATTTCTCATGTACAGTCTAGTAAACTTCTTTACAGATCTGCACTCTGCACAAGACCTTGGACCTAATTTTGATGCATAATGTGATTAAGTTTATGGTTACGTCGAGCTTTTCCATGTTTTATGCACTGGAATGTACGGTTACTGATATGTAACCAGAGCCTGAAGGGGAAACGATTGAGCTTGCAAATGATGCTAAAATTTATGCGAATAGCCGAACGGTCCATGAGTTATTGGCGAGTAGAATCGTGTAAACAGGTCCGTGTGTCAAGTTTACCAGTCTGTCTATGCACTGGGTACCCATTCTTTTTATCTTTCGGAAGGTGATTTTTTTTTTTTCCGCCACTGTCGGTTATTGTTGGACCGACAGTTAACCGCAACGCAGTTGCCCATTGTAAGATGTTGGCGAACAGCTGGCGTAGTTCATACGACTTCACTTCCGGTTTTCGGGCCGTTTCTGTAAAACCGAAGGATTTTCAAAGGCCAAAATGTTAAGGCTAGACTGGTCCTTTCAATCGCTAAAATATGTACCACTGTAATGCCAATGGCCTAACTTTTTTACTTTGGAAGCTTCTTATGTACATCAGCTTTGCATAAGGAGCAAGAAACAAAGATTTGGGACCTTTTCTAATGGAATATTCAGAACCACTTTAAAAGAAATATTATAAATTCTAATGTACCTGTACTGTGCCAAAACTTTTGATAAAATTTTGCAGCCTGGAAATTCTTTCTTTCTGAGAGTTGGGTTCTCAGGCAGATCTCAGCAGATGGTATTCTCGAAGCCACCAATATTCTCAGATTTCTGAGAATTCTTGAAAGAGTGGTATCCCTGTGCGTCTCTTTACTCTTCATAAAACTGTGCAGATATGACAATTTGGATGATATATACTACGCTTTTTAATCTGTGTAGTGCACTAATCTGGTACTGGTAGTAATCCCACCACTCTCTGAGAGAAAAACTTACCTGGAGGTATGGTAGAAGAAATATCAGCAACCAGACAGCTAGAGGCAAATGCGTAGCATGTTCCAAAAAAGTCCCTGCCTTGGTATTGCCACCATGTTGAGTCTGCACATGTTCAAGGGCCATGCGATTGAAGTGCTCATTGATTTCGAACACATAGTAGGCGAAAGCAAATGAGGCACCTAGGAAAAGGGCCAGCAGAAGCCATGCCATACGCTGGCGAAATTTCATGACGTAATTATAAGTACCATTCGAAATGTGGTACTCTCCTGAATCATCATGCTCTTCAGTGCCCTTTATCTTTCACTATTCTCCTGGATGTTCCTTATCAACTCATTGTGTCATTCCCTGTAGAGAGAGTTACTAAAAATTATGAAGTAAATATACAGATTTTAAATAGAAGCTAAAATGATTAAACTACATGAACTAAGATTGTATTGGAATGTGGACTAGGTGTAGCAAGCCTCCACAAATTATAATATTGTAGGTGTGTCTTCCTTCCTGAGCTGGGAAATAAACACACTTGATCTCAGTTTCTAATATTTGTTGCCAGTCCCAAAACCTATGCAAATTTAGTTTATTTATCTCAGTATTTTTGTCCATATCCGTAGCTTAATCACTATATCAAAACCTAGTTTATAAACCCATTCTAAAGTTAAGTGTTTAACTCCTTTTCATTCATAATTGATGACCATTTCATGTGAAAACATAGTGTCTGACTAATTCTAACATGTCCCAACCATAGGGCTTATCAACTGTTTTTGAAAAGTGAATGCTTCTGTTTGCATGTAACTATTGTAACTCTACTTAAAAAAATAAAGCATTTCTAACTTCTATATCACATCAAGGGAATTTGCACAAAGCATGCCTAACTTCTATATCACATCAAGGGAATTCGCAGCTTTGCAAAAATAATAATAATAATAATAATGCAGTTTATAAGTCTCGTATCCAGGCTTGTGCCCGCTCATGTGACTTCATACTATCATTAACCCAGCAGGCCTGATCACTCCAGAACTTCCTCAACTCCCTCAGGAGCATATAGTGCCGCTGCAATTTACAAGCGCTTGTCACTAGCGCTCAGACAATATCTTCCACTGTCTACTGCCAAGATAGATAAGGCGAATATAGGAAAATGTGAATAAAATGCTTTCCCAAGGCATTTACAAAATGACCATGGTCAGGAATTGAGCCCACAACCTTAAGATCTTGAGTCCAACACCATAACCATTTGGCCACGCTGCTCCACTGTATTTTGTTCGGTGATGAGATGTGTCATACAGATCAAGAATATGTACAAACAAGTGATTTTGACAGGAAAACCAACATCAGCCTTTCTGTCAGAAAATGTTCCAGTTGTTGGAACTAACCAATTTGATGGTGAGCTCATCACAATGCTAAGCACAGTTCTAAGGTCTTAAATCAAAAGAGCTCAGATTATAAATCATGCTGGGGAAAGTGTTCTACATTTCTGGACCTTGCAACCACCTAAATACCACTCACAGAACAAATAAGTTAAACATAAATCTAGACTATATCCAGGCTAATCTATAAAATTTCCTAGACCAGTGAGAGAAATGAGAACTTTCCAGAGCAGAATCCCTTTTTAGTTTCTTCCATTCAGGAGCCCCCTTATATTTTTTAAGTATTAGATACAATTTCACTTTGTCCCTTGCAGTGATGTAGAGTAAACTTTACTTTTAGCAGCAACAAATGAAAATGCACGTTCTATCATCAGATCATGACCACTAAAAAAGTAAGTTAGTCTAAGTCACTAAGTGTTTTCATAGTCAGGTGCTTTCATTAATAAGTCTATAATAGTCTAGTCTATATAAGATTAACTTTCATCAAGCTCAGCTTTACTCTCTTCTAGTGATAGATGTTCTCAATCTGTGGTAATTTTGACTAGGTGGCACGTTTCTCTATTAACAAAACACCAGCTGAATTAGATCTAGTCTAGACTAAAGCTACACGTCTAGTCTAGATCTAGTCTACCTTCGCCCACCTTCTTTCTTGTCAATGTCCACAAGACAACAAACTAGTGGTGGGCAAACTGATGTCGATGCCAAATCCTCGATACTAAGTACTGTACTTATTGAGATATCGGTATCGGGGAACTTTGTAAAGTTCGCTGGGACTCCATTGTCTGAAGATAATGTAGCTATTAACTGTTGTTATCAGCATAATATAACCTATCTGCATACCCTAGTCCGCACACATGATCATATTAAGTAGACTCCATAATGTCTCACCTTCACTCATGGCTGCCATAACTGAGTAATATCAAATAGGTTCAATTATGAAAGGCCAGACATCTCACTCGTGTTTTCCAGATCGGTGGCAACACATCTGTGTGAATCTTTTAATTAATTCCATTGTAAGTGGCAGATGTATCAAGCAAATCATGCTGAGTCAGAAAGAAATGGCAGAGGATTTTGCCCCAAATTACACTGTCCAACTTAACTTCTGAGTTTGAAAAGCTACGACCTAAGCTGACAGCTAAATAACACACTGTTTCAGAAAAGTGTCTGAAGCTGCAGGGCTGGAACATAAGGTACGTCAGATTTTCTCTACAAACCCCTGCTTCTCGGGCAAAGGAAATAACTCGCTGGGCACGGCCAAACAGCGGTCACTCAAACCTTCCTTTAAACGCATACATGTGAGATAACATTGCAGTGCTCTTTCTTGGTTCTGTGGACGGCAAATTTAATTCTTTGGAATACAGATATTGAAAATTAATTATATTTGACGTTCGCAACTACCTTAAAATGAAACTGTGTTTCATTTCACCGTAACAGATGAACTTAACGTTCTGTCGCCTGCATACATATCGGACCTGATAGCTGAGCACAAGCCCACTAGATCATTACGATTTGAAAATGCTTGTTGTCTCCATGTACCAAAGGCAAATATGAAAAAAAAATGGAGAAAGAGTTTTTACCTCCTCAGGACCATTTGTTTGGAATAAATTGTCTAAAAATATTCGTAAAGAAAATAATCTAAGTACTTTTAAGAAACTTCTCAAAACACATTTGTTCGAACAATATCTCGATTGACCGTGACAGTCTGCGAAACCATTTTTTTTTTTTTACATCTGTATTGTAGTACGGTATATGTGTACAGAGTGTAGAATACTTAGGTGTGTGAGCTGAATATAATATTATCTTATTTACATCTCCATGTAAAGCGCTCAGAGCATGTATAAAAATGTAGAGATGAGCGCTATATAAATGCTTTGTATCATTATTATTATTATTTCATGACATGTTTGGTTACAGTCGTTTTCTACGAAGTCAAATACTTGGTGTCAATATCAATATCAACAAAGTAATCGATATTAAAATTGATTAATATAAATTAGTATCGGCCCAGCACTATGATGCTTTTCAGCATTAGCACACAATCATTGTGCAATTGATGAAACGTGTAAATAGAATGAATTAGGTGGATATATACACAATAGTATTGTTGATAAGTGCACTTTTTTCCCCTCTTTTTACCCTAGCCTACATCACAGTTGAAGTTGTTGGCGGGAAAATTTTGTCTGTGGCTGAATATTTTTTAGCTCTATTCTGGCTATGTGACAAAATAAATATGATTAAATAAATAATGAATAAATAAAACATCTGTCTCTGGCCTCTGCTAAAAAAAAAAAAATCCATCGTGCACGTATGATTTTAGAAACTATAGCTAAATATATTTATAATAAATCATTCTTTTATCTTATTAAGACGTTGCCGCCTGGGTTTTGCCATAGCCTACTCTGTTCTGTCACTTGCAGAACCAGTGACTGAAATCATGTTTCCATCTGCCTCCATGTCATCTTTTACCTCACTCTTCGCCCAGCTTTCCCTGCAGTATGAATTTATCTCGATTCTAATGTCTCTGTTAGTGGATCAAAATACGCAGCTGCGTGTCTTTAATGTTGTCAGTGCAGGTTTTTAATTCCAATCGCTTGTAAGTTGGTGGGCAACACTTTGGTGGTCAATAATTTTGCGAAGCCAAAGTTACATTGATATCCTGCGTTTCGAAAACAAATAAACAAACAACAACTGTGTTTTCATTGCACTTTCCCGTTTTTCATTGCTGGTTTTATTTGTGCATATTTTTTATTAGTGTCCATTAATTTTGCTTTCTTTACATTAAAACACAATCGTCCTTTCGTTGGCTGTGCTTTCTGTAGCCTGGATGACTCTCTGTCTTGCACTTTATCAGTTCCCATTCGTGGCCAAGTGAGTGGTTAAGATAACACACTTGCCAAATTATTCTTTCCTTGTCTTGGTAATCAATCGAAGACTCTTGGAACATTGCCTCTGAATCAAGTTTTTCACAATGTACCTTAGATTACAGGGATTATCTATACATGCTATTACAACGAACAGTTAGGCATTATGCGTTATCTTCTGCTTACTGTGGTGTACACTATATTATATCCCTCTGCGTGTTGTTGAAGACTATTCTTTCGTACATGCCTTTTAAAGATTAATATCCAATCGACTGGAATGACGTCGCTGGCTATTTTGCAGTTGGGTCTTTTTGGCTATTTTCCGTGGCCACCTTTTTTTTTTTTTAAACCATGGACATGGCATTGTCAACACCGATTTTGAGATAGGCAGCCGGTCGATGGGCCCACCAGTGTGGGAAGATGAATGAATTTTGGAAAAGTAATAATGATTTAATGAGATCAGTACCCCATCCCTTTGTCTACCCTCGTTTCATTTTCTGCAAACTTATTTTGCAAAGGCATTCATCACATGTTCCTCATTCCTCCGCCCCGACCTCAATGGCGGATTCAGGGAGAGGCCGAACGGGACATGGCTCTGTGCTTTCAGGGAGACCCCCCCCCCCCCCCCCNCCCCCCCCCCGCCCCCTTGCCCTCTCCCACCAACTTCCGTCAGAGAAAGCTTGTTCAACGGAAAGAAAAAGTGGAGCATGAGAATAAAGAGGAAGACAGGACAAGACCATAGTCATCTCCAGCTCTC
>JAWQUT010000130.1:1211787-1236223 GCA_033807755.1 Ellobium chinense | reverse complement strand
TCTTAATTTGTCATTTTTTGGAGGAAGAATGTTGAGTAATCTTTAGATTAATTATCATTTGTCCTACTGTAAGCTTAAATTAATATGGGTTGGCCCAAGTTTTGTTGTCAGTTAACTGATTACGCCTGAGGCCATCGACCTGGAGGATACTTGGAAGAAAAAGTGGACTTCGCGACTCCTTGATAGACTGCAATATCAATATGGACAGGGATGCATGGCTTGTGAACTGGGTCGCAGTTACTCTGATGGAGAGAAAAGTCCCCCTTCTGTTGGGTTTATGGATGTCTGAACCCATGTATTTATGTCCAAGATTGCCTCAGGGATATCCTCTTGCACCTGTACTATTCCACATCCACACTGCTAGGGTGACAAGGATTAAATGAAATGGTCCAGGGACGACATAAACGTTTGTAGACGATATCCTCATATATAAGACTGGCCCAGATAGGCTGCAGATAGTCACAGGCATTCACGAAATGATGCAAGCCATCGCTTAGGGGAGTGATGAATCTAGCTCACAAGACAACCCGCAAGAGGTCAGCTCTTAAAATGATCACATAGTCTTGGCTGACCTCCCCGTCATCACCTTCTAGAAACATAACATAGAAAATGCACAGAATTAAATATCCCGGGGTGACCTTTGGTTGCAGCCTGTTTGTATAGGCTCCATGGGGAGCGAATAATTGAGAGATGCAAACGAGATATGGCAACGCTGAAATCAACAGCAGCTGTAAACCTGGAATAGAGTTGACTGGCTCTTCTGCACCATCAGTTGGTCTTAGCGTTGGTCAGTTATGGTCTTGGTTACTTGGAATCCTCACGCTGTCACCACCCCAGTGTGATCGACTGGAATACATGTATATCCAGAATGAAGGTATGCACATCGTTTGGGGTGCATTAGAGAAGCCCTTATTGCGACAGAAAGACACATACTGGGACTCGTGTCAATAAAACCCAGATATGCTTGCCAAGGCCCTTGTCAAGGCTAATTGCGAGTAGTGGAGGACAAGAGACATCCACTACATGAAAACACTGCTGACATCCACAGCACAGGATTTAAGAGATGATGTCATGGATGGCATAAGTAAAAAAAAAAATACCACCGAGCAAAAATATACTACTGCTCTGGTCTCCTCAGCGAAAGACAGTCGAGGGAGAGGACTAGGTCAACTCTGGATAGCGCATGACTTACTTCCAGAAAGTAATCATCATCCTTGGTAGGAAATGCGGGAAGTGGGTCCCTGGGAGAGTCGACCTCGAGATTAAGCAACTCACTGCTAATAACTGGAGAGAAGACGATGCTATCGTGTTCACTGATGGGTCTGTGCTGTGTGGCTAGAAATCAGGAAAGGACTTCTCATTGAGAGTCAGGGTCATCACTGAGTAGAGTGGAGAGTAATCAACGACTTCTTCCGAATTGAGAACGAAGGTGAAGGCAGTCACCGCGGCTCTGAAGTAGTTCTTTCGGACCACAGTAGCAAAAGCAGTCATTGTGACGGACTCACAGTCCATGCTCATATAGGTCCTAAATGGATGGTTGCAGCATGAGTGGATGGACTATCTGCTGACCTCCAGGTTTCACGGAGCCACAAGGATCTATTGTCCAGGACATGCTGGGGTCCATGATAATGAAAGAACTGATCGGCTGGCGGCTGATGCCCCTATGGTGGGGACATTACGGATGGATAAGGCAGACATAGAAAAGTTACTGAAAGATCGCCTGTTATCCTCAGACATATCAGTTGAGGAGGCTGCGGCCCTCAGACTGCAAGAGTTTGTGATTACAAAAGGACCAGGTCAAAAGGAAAGGCTACAGCGGAAAAAAGGACAGGAGGGTACACACAAGGCGACCGGCACCATTATCATCACCATAAGTCGTTTGCTGCCGAGGACTGAGCACGTATGGGTCTGCCCAGAGTGCACAGATGTCAGTTCTGCAACTCCGTAACCAGTTTACGCCATCTATCAATACGATGACAGTTAGCATGTAGCCTACATGAACTTGGGACTATACCCCCGATTCTGGTGTTCGAATACTTTTATAATGTAAGATTAATCTGTGGATTTTAAGATCCCCAGTCCTTATTCGCGTGGGTGAGATTTGAGTGGTTTGATGTTTGATGGGTATACATCTATGATATGAATTTCCTGATAACTGTTAAAATGTTTTCTCTTCAGTCATCTCCCTCCATTGTGTGAATCAAAACTTCGAGGCCAACAACTGTGCCAGAACAACAATATGTTTGATGGGTATACATCTATGATATGAATTTCCTGATAACTGTTAAAATGTTTTCTCTTCAGTCATCTCCCTCCATTGTGTGAATCAAAACTTCGAGGCCAACAACTGTGCCAGAACAACAAGCAGTTAAACCTGATGTTGTTAAGTAGCGCAATAACAATGCGTATTAAAAGCCAAATAATATTAGAACCCCTGAAGTAAAAATAATAATGGAAGCCCTCACCTACAGCTCATAATAATCAGAGGTGTGGAATTTTCGGTATTTGCTATTAAACGACTTTAGCAGCAACAAGAAGAAAATCCCAACCATCAATTGCTCTTAAAAGTCATCGGGTTTTATACGACCCGATCATCACTGTCTCTATAATGGTGATCGGGTCTTATACGACCTGATCATCATTATGTGGGGGGTGGGGGGGTTGTGGTCAGAAAATGGTGGTCACTCATTAACTTATGGGTGGAATTGATTGATTTTTGGTAGCTAATGAGGAAAATGATTTTTAGGAAAAGTCACGAAATTTCAGATCCGAGAAGTGATTTTTAACAGAATTACACGTATTTGAAGATACCCCCGAGTCGTATAAGACTCGATCATCGCCGCACGGGTTAAACGAACACTGCTTCCTCCCGCTCGTCTTCCTCTTTCTCCTCAACTGCTTTTGTTGTTGTTGTTGTTGTTGTTGTTGTTGTTGTTGTTGTTGTTGTTGTTTTCCATATTTTTTTTCTTGTCCCCAAGCGGGGAGGGTTGGGAGGGGTGACCTCCTCAAAAGCGCTGGTATCTGAGATCTGCACATGTACCCATCAGGCCAATAACTAAATATGCAACGTATGGAAAGAAAGAAAGATGACTTTATACATTTTACAGGGGCATTGGCTTTAGACTTATTAGGTCGATAACTGACTCATGTTTACTTAGCACTTTAGTAGACATATGATAAGTAATGACAACTGAAGATAAGAAGTGTCCACAGACACATTAAGATGTAAACTCTCGCATTCAGATCATAAACATCACTGTAAATGATGGCATACGGCATTTACACCACCTGGTAAATATTTACAAATGATGGTGGCGTTAGTAGGCCTATTAATAGCTGTAGTTTGAGATAGAAATATAATATTTATAATTATATATAGTCTAGACTAAGTCTTCTGCAGCTTGAAGAATGATGACGATTCTAAGACAGAATTTGATCTACGCCAGCAGTTCTTACTGCAGCATAATAGTCTTGATATTTTTTAATTTTTTTTTTTGGAGAGGGGGGGGGTGTGCAGTTCTTATGCAGGTGGCATCACAAACACTCACTTTTTGCTTTGCTTACCGAGGGGCACTGATCATGTGATAATATTTCGCGACATTAAAATTGCAGCATAGACTATTCTCAGTTCTCATGCATGCACAGTCACCCGGGCATCGCAAGCCACAACTTACTTCTGCTTTCTACTTTTTCATTGTCAGAGACATTTGATTGAAGGATAAGGTATTTTACTTCAGTTTTTACAAGCTGATGTAAATTTTTACTCTCGAGAGCGAGGTCTATTTCTATTTAGAATACACTTTGTTTAAACCAGAAGTGAGCTTCGTTGGAGTTGACTAGCAAAGAGCAGTCTATCTGGGGACAAATGAGGCCTTTCTTTGCCACTCTGCAGGGGTCTGCTATGAACACCGGCACTCTTGAATCAGCTGTCCTTGGATTTGCCCACATGAAGGAGCTGAAGTCTTTACGGAAATCTTTGTTTCCTTACCAAATGCCAGACTATGAGTACAAGCTACCAAAGCGGTAATAGTGTCTTTGAATTAGATCTATATCTGAACTTGTAAAGACTCCAGGTATCTTGAATAAGACGTAGTGGATAATATTGAGACATACATCATTAACGTCTGTCATTTTAGAAATTATTTCCAGATGGTTATCATCACTTTAGGATATTCTGTTATTCTATGCTTGTTCAGATACGGATTAAAATAATAACACATGTAATCAAGTCTGAGATTTGATGTCGNGAGCAGAGTTAGGATGGGGTTGTGGGGGAGGGGGGATGTAGTATTATAATTTCACGAAGTATATTCTCTAGGTGACCAGCTAGTTGACAGAAGATAAATTTCAGGTGGAATGGTAGTGTTCATCTAAAAAGTCCTGTCTTAAGAGTGAAAATGTGTTAGCCTCTCAGTGGTCGTTCAAAAGATTTACAGTTATGTTTTTTTTGTCGTCACGGTGCAACAAATAAATGTCAGTAGTTCGCCTTTGATTTATTCCACTCAGGTCAGTCCTGTTTTTCAGTAAAGAAGTGAATAAGTGGTGCCTGCCTTTCCTCAGCAGTGATAAGTCTGTTGTGGACAGGACGGTGAGAGACTTTCTAGCTACTGGGCGGCTGGAGAAGCCTGTGAGTTACGCAGATCACAGATGCCAAAGTTTAAAAGGACAGGGGTAGATATTTGCTTCACAGCCTAGAAATTCTTCCTTTTTTTTCTGTTCACAAACTTTAAAAGTCTCACAGTTTGACTTCACCTGATAATTTTTTATAAAACACCGCTGGAATGTCAGGATTTTTACCCACTTTACATTGCCTTTACTCGTCCTGCATGACTTCATAAAGCGAGAAAAGCTAGCAGACGACTGATGCAGACAAATGCGCAAACTGTTTGGACCAGTCGTTGGTAGCCTGTCTCTCATTCTGACATCCCAAAGCACAAGTAATGGTAGCACGCAAGATGAAAATCCCGACATTCCTGCTGCATATTCTCAGAAACTGTCGGGCGAAAGAAAAAAGTATACATGGTTTTAGGAAGAAAATAATGTGAACTTATTAGGCTGTGAAGCAAATAACTAGACTACCTCCGTCCATTTAAAGGTAGAGTAGCGTTTAAATCTTAAGTTTGAAACCATGAGAGATAACCATCCCTGTACATTCCATTCTTGGGGTCGATACACTTTATAATACATTGCTGTACAGTGTTATGCATAAAAGAAGGAATCCCTATGCAGTAAACAAAATAGAATAAATTTATGTTGTCCATAACTGCAGCTGGTGGAATGAAAATGAAGCCATTTGATTTTTGCCCCACACTTGCCGTAATATACAGGAATTTAACTGACTTAGTAGTGTTGTAGTTCGATAGTATGTTTAACGAGTTTAGTTTTGTGGTAATTCAAAATTTCTTACCTGCCGTGCTTTTGCCTCTTTCCTTCCTCCCTTCCCTCGTTACCTCTTCAGATTGAGTTCATTCCATTTATATGTGTGCCGAGTCTGATGGCAGCTTTGGGAATGTTAGCATTTGGGGGTTTTCTTGCCCTTCTTGCCAGCTTCTCCCTGGGAAAGTCACTCCTCCTGAAGGTAAGATCCGTCTCTAACTGTTCTGTTGTTCGGTTTGTTTGACAACTTTGTGTTAATGAAAGTGCAAAACATAAACAAACTGAAGTTTAGAAGAAGTAGTACATTTAGTCTGGAATCTATGTGGGAGCAGTCAGGAAGTGTGTACATTAGGGTCACGAGTGAACACTAGGCTCACACGTGAAAGTTAGGGACCGATTCAGGCAATAGATATTTAAGAATTAAATTGCTGTGAAGCTGGCATTCCTGTGGTGTAGTAGTAGCACGTTCAGACTTGCAAGCTGAGAGACCCTGGTTCGATTCCCGGCAGAGGCATGAAATTTTCTAGTGTAGGTTTTTTCGGCCTTTCTTCTAAAAAATTATCATTTACAGTAATTCGGTAAAACGCCTGGTAACAAACTTCCCTAAAATAATATGTAACATTTGAAAAATTATCAGACTGAGCTCACATTCCTCCCCCTTAATAATAAATAAAGAATACTGTATGCTTTGCCACCTGGTTACATAATTATGCAAGGACGACTTCTCAAGAAACCCCAGGCAGTGATACCCGAACTCCCTTATAACGTCCACAAGGGTATGTTTTAGTTATTGCGTTCATGTCGCGGGGGNGGGAGATGGTGAAAGGGAGGAGGGGAGAGTGCGCATTTAAGGGATGTTTGTTTATTAGAAATGTGGCATCTCTTACGTAGAAGTGATAGCTCCACAAAACGGCGGCCATCATCTACGGTTTCAAATTTGCTAGTGGAACTTTATATCAGTGGCGTTGTGTTGGAGGAGGATGTGTCAAAAATCAACAGTGCTAATAAATAAGGCAGAGATAGTGTAGTAAATACCACTCGCAAGTCAGCGCTTCATATTCTAGCCTTTCCGCATCAGTCACAGCCAACTTGGCTTGCCTAGCGACTCGTTTGCTTAGGACCGGCAACAGAATGGAAGGGCAACCCCTTTTGTACACCTGCTGGGATCATGCAAACGGAGCCCAGAATGTGAAGAGAAGAGAGTTTATAAATCGCCACATAGACGCGGCGCTCTTCCGCATCCGGTGGGGTGGGGGAGGAGGTGGTTGTGGAGAGGGTGGGAGGAGGGTTGTTGCCGTTCTGGACATGTCTAGATAATTATTCCTTAGTGAACGATCTGTCAGAACTTACTGCAGATTCTTTTATTCGATTTTGCAGTATCCTCACATCTTCTCGTTTGGATACTTCAAGAAAGGTGGGCCAACCAGAAAGCAGGTAAAGATTTTATGATTTGTAATCAAAAGTCTGCGGGTGTGTTTATGAAATCTCGTAGACTTACTGTACTGTAGATAGTACATTCCTCCATCACCTTCGGAGAATTCCATTTGGGAGTCAACACAGTGATTCTAGAACCACTGCCAACCCTAGAAGCTTCCCTGGAGGTATCTAGGGGTCAGCCTGTCAAGCACCATTTGCTATGTCTTCTCTATAAAATTCAAATCTTCTTCTCTTCACCAGCTGAATTTTCATCTTTTAGAAACGGAAGAAACGACATTCAGTAACGTCCCACAAATACTGAGAGGTGGGGTGTAGGGGGATGGGGGAGGTGGGACAACAACAAGGGTTTTTTTTTGCTTAGGCTCAGAACTTCTGGATTCCTAAGACGGAGCGTGCGACTGTGCGCTGTCTATGCTGGCGCGTTTTCTTGACGCTGCAGTCAAAACTTGGTGTGCCACTTAGTCGATCGCTTCTTGTCTTACAACTTATCGCCACCATCTTCAGAACCCAAAGTTAAATTCATGATTGACAGTATAATTATCATGCAGATAACTTAATGCGACCTCTTTCTCTTTCCCACAATGATATTCAACTTAAGGGTAGATTTGAGCTAATCGGAGACACTGAATCGTAGATGATGCTTGATAGGCTTACAGTTACATACCTCTAGGGGTGTTTCTGGGCATGACAGCAGCACTGGGGTCATTACTGACTCTCGGCTGGACTACTTCGAAGGTGAAGGAGGAATGTAACACCTGTAGTAAATATACGAGTGCTAGGCAGTCCGGGGACTTTTGGATCGCACCTTGTACATGTAGTGCTGTGTTTACTTTAATCACATAGGTAGAGGTTATGATAAATTTCAAAGTAAAAAAACAAAAAGAGGATATCGATGAAAGAGGTATGGACTAAAATAAATTAACTGGTCGACTCATTAATTATAGCGTTGTTTTTCAACCTACATGTATGTGTAGAAATAGCACTTGCTAAGTGATTCATTGTAATGTCACTTGCACGGTTCACATTTTAGCAGTGCATTCAAATATGAAAAGTGCATTTTCTTGAAGCTAGATTTACCTAAGGCTTGGTCGCACATCTCTTGCTCTAAACATCCCTCATACCCTAATATCTGCAATGCAGTAATCCTGATGGATACATAACTCAAGCATAATAGGAAGGCATTGTGGCCGTGCGGTTTGTGAGTCGTACTCAAAAACTGAAGACTTTCAAGTATAAGATTTATGTGTTTGACTCACGAGCTGGGCGGTTTACGTTGTAGTGTCCTTGGGAAAGACACTTCACTTCCTTTTCCTCACACGACTCAGGTGTAAATGAGTACCTGACTTTAGAGCTGGGGGGACTTTGGCGCTGCACCGCTGACGACCAGCAATGACTTTATTATGTATTTCATTTGTGATGCATGTATGATGTGTATTGTTATATATGTTTGTATTATGAATGAGATGTATAACGTTGAATGGCATTGTAAAACAATTTCCTAACGGGGTAAATGAAGTCGTATTTTCAGGTTTTCATTTTTGGTCAATATTATTTATATAAACCTGCATGTATTTTACACATAATAAAATGCCATGGCAAAGAAATCGTCCAGCCCCATCTCTCATTTTCAGATTGAAGGCACCAGTTTCTCAGTGACATTTGTTGGCCGTGGTTTTCAGAAATCAGAGAAGAACAGATCTGACAAGAAACCAGACCGAATAGTTGTTACCACTGTGGCAGGACCAGGTACTTTATTAATAACAGTAGTTTGTTAAAGAGACATCAATTTTCGGACGATTTACATCGTAAGGAATATCGTCTGGAAATCGGTAATAAAATAATATGGACAAGTTTCCATGAAGTTTCTGTTTGAAGTTTTCTGGTTTGAATGTGACAAATACTTTTGAGAAAACTGATTCTATATGTAAGAACTTTTATATTATTTATTCTTTATTAGGTTAGATATTGCAGACACCGGTACTTGTATATATTGATTCTTCAGAGCTCCTGTCGTTAACTGGTAAATGAATGCAGATACACATCACAGGGAGAATTAGATGACCAATTTGGTTATGTATTATTTCCAGATGTCTGGAATCTGTAAGGTCCTTTAGGGCAAATGTATTGCTGCATGATGAGAGTATGTCTAATTGTGGTCGATACGGTTCATGTACATGCGCCGATCATGTACATGCAATATGAAACTGTATTCCAAATGTGGGACGGTGAGAAATGACCGAGTTGAACCAGTGCCGGGGAATTTCTGGAGTGGTGTCTCTTACTGTGCTGACAAACGAGACGAAGAAATCAAGAAGGGAGTAAGCATATATAAAACTCAAAATCGATAGCCCCAGAGAGGACGACGTCCTTTTCTAGTGACTATCGTTTGAAGGTTCAGCAAACTGTTGTCAAGAGGGCCAGCTCCTTTATTCGCCTCACCAAGAACTACACTTTGTTCAGCCAGTGTGGGATCACAAACTGCTACCGGAGTTCACTGGCACGTGGAAGAGGTCACCCCACCTCGTCTGGACCCTCCCTACCTTTCCACTGGTCTACACTAAAATGAAAGAAATCGGTCCAGCCGTCTTTAAGGAAATCAACGATTTGTGTGACCATTTCTAGATTTACGGACTACAATAGCATTTTCTATTTAACAATATGCTATATAGACAGAGGCCTACCATAACTTACTTGTGTTGATGGTTCAGATCTCCTAGCTACTGGCAGACAATCTTATAATTCATACTCTTTTCAGAACCAAGTTATATTACAACATCTATCTGCATGGTGCAAGCTGGTATCACTATTCTTAAGGACCAAGCCAAGATGCACCACAAGTAAGTACACCTTCAATTTTCACAGGAAGTAGGTTTCACGTTATGGCTTTGGTAAGTCACAACTCCTCGGAGGTGTGGAAAAGTTGCGTTAAAGTGAACATGATCATTTTAATATAAAGACAGAATCGAGAAAAACTGACTGAATTCACACAGAATCAGGACTCTAAAGCCGAAGCCTTAGTAAGAAGGCCAGCTATGAAAAAAGACGACCGGTTGGCCTTTACGAGGCTGTTTTAATTAAAATCAAATTGCTTATTTCCAGCATTATTTATTTTATATTTTTACTTCAGGAATATGGCCTGTGAGTTTTGTGACTTCAGATTTTTTTTTTCTGAGATACGGCACTTGGGCAAGGTTTACTATGACAAAAATGGCACAAATCTTAGGGAAATACTTGTACTGCTTCTTGGGTGGGGAGCCCTTTTGCTTAACTTTTAAATTCACATACAAGGTGCGATCCGAAAATCTCCGGAATGTGCCTATTAAGGCTCATAGACTCACTCTAGGTGTTACAGTCCTTCATCACATTGGAAGTACAGTAGTTAAGCTGAAAGTCGGCACAATAATATTAGAACCGCTAAAAGCTTAGAAGCATCCATGGAAGCCTGCACGTGTTAATCTGTCGAGCACCACCTGCGCTTTCAATGTCTGCCATGTAATTTCAAAGCTCCCTTTCGTCTGAATTTTAATCAGTGAGAAAAGGCAGAAGTCGTAATAACCCGGTAAACACCACCTTGGCCGAAATTTAGGTTTTGATGCGTTGGGGCTGCCAATGACGTCAAACACATTGTGAAAAAACCTCAAACGTTTGTCTAGCTTTAATGATTTCGTGGTATGATAAGAAATTGTGAAATAATTCTCAATGTAAGTACTTAATTCACCGATAACGGCACATATCAAAATATTGCACGCACGTGCACAGAATATTATTACAGAAAAAACAACAACAACTAGACTAATGGTCTTTCCTGACATGAGCCATTGTCGTACTTTTGCATTAAGAGATGGCGTGACAAAAGCCGGTAAAATTATTGTACTTCAGGAATTATAAAATTATACCTACAACTGAAAGGTAACTACGATTAGTTTTTTCACAGTCTTGAAGAACAACATAAAGTGAGTTCCCGGACTAAGGTTTACCAAAATCGGCAGGATGGAAGAGGTCAAAACTGGCCAATGTTTCTTACCACTAAATCGTAACGCAATGCTTGCAAAAGTTTTCATAGATTTAAAAAACCGCAGCGGGTTTTCGCTTCCCTGCCAAAGCAGTGTCGGCTTACATAAACACAGCCAGCTACATTCCTCTCCTAATTGAAGACAGTATGGTGCTCCGTGTGGGCCATTGTTTCGGCACGCTCTGCGTCAAATTAGTCTAATCAGTTTACTTCCCCCTCAACAGTTGGCAGGTAACAGGCATAACTTGAAAAGTTACCACCCAATTTACATGAAACTTGCGAAAAACATCGAGGTCGATCAGAAATAATCAGTTCTGGGACGTATAAAAGCACGCAGATCTATATAGAGTGAAAACAATGGCTTATATTATTATGGCGACAGAAGACAAACAGGAATACATGTATATGATTTGTCGACCGATTTACAAGAATTTCCGGGGAATGACTGGTCCTAGATCTGAATAGAAACAAATCACGTCTTGTGACCCTTGTCACAGATGGGGATACTATCTTTCTTGGAGTGGAAAGAAAAAAAAAATAATGGTTTTCATAAACCTAGGTTAATAAAGACCGCACGTGGTCTGGAACAATACACACCTCTAGAGCTAAAGTGATGGCGTCACTGTAACTGTTGAAATTATCGATCAATTTGTCAGAGAGCATTGCAAATTTTTAACTCAACTGCATTAGTAATTATCATAATAATTTCTAGTTTTTGTCAGAGCCATACATTCACATATACATGTAGCGCAAGAATGATGGCGTCTCACACTCAAATACTGTTGTTTTTTTTTTTTACATAGTTAATCGGGGTATTACATTTAAAGTGACGATAGGAAGTGACGTTGAAGGAAATGATAGAGGATTCGATTCATATTATATTGCCTTAGCCTGACGATGTTGCGCGGCTAGGGAGCGTTGTGTCTATCTCGTTCAACAAACGAGTGGGCGACGTCACAAGTCTTACGTGATGAGATCTTCAGATGAAGGGAAAGAAGCTTTGAAATGATAGAGGAGATGTAGAAGAATTGCAGCTAGTGCTTGACAGGCTGACACATAAAGACTTCAATGAGTGTTTCTAGGCTTGGCAATGGCACTGAAATCATTGTTCTGATTACCAATGGGACTGCGTGTAAGTCTTAATGTATGGCTACGAGTTTTCATGGACACAGTCAAGGAAGTTTTGGATCGTGCTTCTTAACTAGTCAAAACAATGGGAGAGACATTGTGAATATGAACAACATGGAGAGGAGCGAGTTTATATCAGGCTCAGTTGCAACGGAGTCCCGGTTAAATCAGACAAAATCTCAATCCATTTCCTTCTGTTTGTATCTGTTACAATGACCTTTTCATAAAAGGACTGGAAGAGGGAAAAAATCCGGCTCTTGTGGCATAACTGCATCATCTTAATACATTAACAATTCTTTGTATGAATAGAGTGACTAGACCACAATGAACAGCCAATGCCTGAGTGAAAGTCATCTGGCTTTAGTATTAAAATTTACAGGCTGATCACCTGAGCTGTCGCTTGCCGGTGACTGCCTGCAGCATGATTCAGAAGATGTATGTATTACACAAGAACCATGGAAATTATACATTCAGGTTACACCTCTTGGTTCCATCCCATTTCGGGAACAACGAAGCAGGAAACTAATAGTTTTTTGTTTTTTTTTGAAAGTCCTGTCTTGCCCGTTGGTACTGAGTTACAATGTATTAATCACAATGTTTGTGATTTACCGTTACCACTGCTTCACTATGCGGCATAGGAGAATTATCTAAGCATTTTAAATTTTAAGTCATGCAGACCAAAAAAGAAAAACACTTTGGGGAAGGGGGAGATTTGGGCGGTGGTGTTGGCAGTATTGTGGACCATGACTTAAATTAATATTTATGACCGGAGATGGGAAGCGTGCGTGTGTGTGATGTGTGAGCAGTCGGGAAGTATGTTAGGGTCATGGGTGAACACAAGGTTCGCACGTGGAAGTTAGGGACCGATTCAGGCAGTAGGTATTTAAAAATTAAATTGCTGTGAAGTTAGCGTCCCTGTAGTGTAGTGATAACACGTTCAGACTTGCAAGCTGAGAGACCCTGGTTCGATCCCTGTCAGGGACAGAAATTTTCTAGAGTAGGTTGATAAAATCCTTGGTGACACACTTCCTTAAAATAATATGTAACATCTGAAAGATTATCAGACTAAGCTCACCTTCCACCCCCTTAAATATAAGAGAAAGAATACTATACTGTATTGCCTTTCCATCCGGTTACAGATATATTATGTGTGCTTAGCCATAAAAGAAAAAGACTATGTGTTGGAAAATATGTGTCTAATATTGAAATTGGGTCTTTCTCATAACAGCAACATTTTAAACTGGTAAATTTCAGAGGTGGCGTGCTTACACCTGGTGCCGTCTTTGGTAACACTGACCTCATTGACCGGCTACTGAAACACAACATCAAGTTTTCCAAAGTGTCTGACAGCAACAATACGGTCAAGAGTGATTAGACCTAGGAGTTTCATATTTTCTGGAAATACACGTGTCTGCAAGATCTATATTTATTGTTCATCTTGGCTGACTTCTCACAGATGCGGAACAGACATCTTTCTATTGGCTCTAGAATATGGGGCCAGATTTCCGCGAATCTGACTTCTAATGGAGAAACTTACTAGCTCTGTCACATGACCTCCAAATATACACTTAGCCCAAGGCGAAGACATATTTGTTCTTCCCGCCCCCTTTTTTTTTCTTTTGTAATAGTTACTGAAAGGCATAATCAGTGCCTTACGCAATGTCTCCAAGGCTCAGAAAAAAAAAAAGGAAGGCGTGGAGCATGTATATTATTATGTGTGATTAAACTTTTGCAGACATTAAAAAATATGACGGCATGAATAGAAATCTACAAGACGCAAGTATCAGGGACTTAATTTGCTTCATATGTTCAGATGAATACATTTTGGTTATATACCGGTAGTCCAGAGAGACATGTCATGCTCTGTTTTCAAAATAAATGAACCCATTTACGAAACTTAAGACAAACGATTCTCGACAAATATTTTTTGTTTACTCAACTTTCATATACCTACTGAGCTCATATTATGTGGACGATGTTATGGTACTGTTAGGAGAGACCCACAGTTAGAGACTCCTAGTATGTATTGATGTTGTCGACTTCTGAGTGCCATGTCGCTGTCCAGAATGTGGCGTGAGGTGAAGTGTGATGTGACTGGAAGATGACTATATTATGCATTACGCATTTTATCGTTTGAAGAAGTTTCAAAGGGTGTAGAGGTTTGGAATTCAGTTATTTGCCTGTATGGTCCATGACTGACTATTATAATTACTATTGTCGTAGCCTAAGAGTGAGCTGTCTACTTACATTATATTGTGAGAAGTAATCAGAATCTGTCATTGTGAAATTATGAATTGCCCAGAGCAATAACTGATGAGTAACCGACTACTAACCATAGAAGTTTATGCAACGCATTAGAAACTGCTTACTATCGCCATTGGAGTCCCTTGTCGAATTATCATAAAGCGGAGTGGTCGATAAGTTAGAGTGACCTACGAGAGTTTGGGAATGTGCGAGTGTATTACATACATGTATAAGATGTCTGGGTACTTTTGTTTGGTATTCCAAATAAATATTTTTTTCCCTCACGATTCTGCATCAGTAAATAATTATGTAAATGCTTTGGGCCCCGCTGTCTCCTATTGTTGTTATTTAACACTGTCGCCGACCTCATTCATTTTCACAGTCTTGTTACTGTTATCGTTGTCTTGTACACTACTTGTCCTTGACATCTTTCACACATATCTGTGATATGTCCATGCAGCTGATGTATCCTTGACACATTTTTTAATGCGCAGTACAACAAACAGCGCAGACATGAACAGTCGAAGCCAATGACGGATTTAGGCATGACCGGAATGGCCTTGGTCCAGAGCCATGGCCGGATTAAGCTAGTGCGAGGCCTGTTGCATCAGGAATGAAGTTAAGAGTCCGCGAGGCAGAGTGCAGGGCACTCCACATTACAGTCAAGAGAAAGAAAGAGAGAGAGAAAGAGAGAGGGGGAGAGAGAGAGAGAGAGAGAGAGAGAGAGAGAGAGAGAGAGAGAGAGTATCTGTAATCTTAACAGAGCAACTTTGTTTTCGTATCATACCATAACAAAATGTCATAAATGTTTTTTGGGATTTTTTATTTGCGGGTGAGGGGCAAGGGAGAGGGGAGGTTATGATTCAGAGCAAACTAAACTCAACTTGCGGGGGCCCCATTAGGCACGGAGCGGCGAACACAACTTATCAATACTGTCTGTCTGTCTGTCTGTCTGTCAATTTCTCAAATCAATTTCTTCGTCTAAATAGAACAAAAAAAAGGGGGGGAGGGGGGACGCACTTTCTCCGACCTAGGGCCCCAAGGACCCGCCCCTGATCAAACCAAATGAGAAGCGTTGGAAGCCACTGGGTCCATGCACAGTATATACAGCATTACACTATATCTGCGGTAGATATAGTCTATATCTAGATATAGAGATACATATATATATATCTAACTTTAATTTTCTTTAGATTTTGGCCCTTACTTCAGTCTTTCGTTTTAATTCGTGCTCTTTTCATTTTTGATAAAATATCATCATCGCAAACAAAATGAAATATGAAAAGAGACTGATCTAGAATATGGCTGATGACGTCAGAACGGGGACTTGGTATTAATGCAGTGTTGATAATTATTTCCTTCATCCTAGGTCACATTGCGCCTCATCATTGTCATCCCCTATCTCCCAACTGCTATAGGCCTAAGTTAAAATTAGCTGCTTATAATCTCCACGCAGTCACCGGGAGTCGTTACACAAAATAATCCTGCTTTTGTTAAAGGAAGACTGCACCGTCCTACAGACCATATTAAATCATACGATACCCTATTATTCCAATAAAACAGTCTTTCACGTGTCTGTCATAAAGATATAACGCCTCTGCTGGCCCCAGACAACCCACAGGGTTACATTATCCAAAGTCCGAATTGTTACAACCATTGCGCGCGTAGCGGCCATAAACTTACGTCAAATACGTTCTCGCCACATGGCCAAGCTGTCTAGCCAGTGCTCTGCGGACGGGTGATAACATGTTGGTATGAATGTTTTAATTCCTCTGTGAACAGTAGATATGCCAAACAAAATCATGCTGAGGCAATAAAAATGCAAAATACGTTTTTTGGCTTACACTATCAAACTTTACGTTTGAATTTGGAATACCAGAACCTTAATTAAAAACCGAATAATACAATTGTCAGTTAGAGGTGTCTGTATCTACTGGAACGTAAGTGACGTCAGCGTTTTTGCCACAGGCTTCTGCTGATCGGGGAAAGGGAATAATTCTGGACGCAAGGCCCAAACCCGGTAACTCTAGCTCTCCTTATTGCGTCATATTACATACGCGCACGGTAACAGAACGATGCTCTTTCTTCTCAAAATTGACTCGGTGGGCACCATAGATAATTTTTAGAGAGAAAAAGTATTGAAAAATGGAAAATTATTTTTGATGTGCGTGTTCTACTTTAATGTTAGCAAAGACAGCGTGGAATATTTGTCTCTCTTTGAATTTGGCAGTAAATTCAATCCTCTCTATTCAGTACCGGTAAGTATTGCGGTGGTCAATGTTCCCGATTGAACAGCAAGTAACAATGCTTACTTTAGGCAAGTCCAGAAGATGCCAGTAATGCTAAAAAACTGTATACAGGAATTGACCATAGGGTAGGAGGATCCGTGTGACGTCATTGTGGTCGTGTCTTGTTCCTAAGAGTAAGTTAAACTTTCTTCTCTCCGAGTCCTTTTTATTTTTTTAAAGAAAATGCCTGCCTTCTGATATTTGCAGTGTTTAGTATCATCATAGGAGGGCTATGATGCCGAACCGGACGTTTGTCGAATCATATGGCTTCTAGATTCCCTTTAATCATCAGCTGCTGGGCACGGCCAACGGGCACGGAGGTCATGGTCAGGGTCATGGTCAAACACATGCACACTGTTGGGTCAAAGTTAACTCAGCGTCAACGACGTCCCAACGAATACACTGCATTCCTCACATAGTCTTACACTAGACTAGAAGACGAAGATCAAGCCTGTTGATCACGTTCACCGGTTGTGAGAAGGAGCTGTTCAGTTGTGACTCAGCAGCTAGTCTAGGCCTAGACTAGACTATCTGTGTGGTTTGGGTTAGAGAGTGTTGCTGATTGAACAAAATGGAGGGACGCAAATATGATTTCGTTGTTTTCGGGGCCTCAGGCTTCACTGGGCAGTATGTTGTGGATGAAGTTGCTCGAGTTGCTGAGGAAGAGAAACTGACATGGGCAGTGGCCGGTAGAAGTATGCAGAAACTTCAGAAGGTGCTGAGTGAAGCGTCGACTCGAACAGGTACGCTGCCTAGGTAATTTAGTCTAGTCTAGGTCTAGTGACAGTAGTCTAGTCTCTAAGTGTATCTGGGTGATGACGGCATGTGAAGCCTGTGAAAATGCATAATATAGTCTAGACTCTAGACTATATTTATTTATTATTGTGCTCTCTCTCTCTTAGGACAGTACCAAAATACCATTATAGATGGTAATGGTAGTATTCATTTAGTCTTATGAACAGTCTCTAAATTTGTGCAGTCATTAGAAAAGACCCTTGTCAGAGAGAAAGCATGCTATGCTGAAATGCTTGCCTTTGTGACATTACAAGTCTTTTAAGAGTAAGACGTACATGCAAGCCTGACTTGGATAATTACATGTTAAATATCCAGTCTACAATTAGTACATGAACACTTAAGTTTAATATTTTTGATTTAGCTTCATGTGCACCTTTGTTTGGTTGTTCATTCAATTGTTGGCTTATTTTATTAGCCATTCTCTTCTTTTGCATTTTTATGCGTCATTCCTAGTAATATCTGTGAGTTTCGTACTAGTGGCTGCTGTAATGTAGTCATGATATCAATGCAGTTTGCCTCTTCAGACGTGAGGCATCCACTGAACTATAATGTAAGTTGTATGGTGCACTCAAGTATCATTTCTTTGCAAACATAATTTTGTAGATAAAATCACATCCATCTTAATCATAATGATTTTCATATGTCTCAGTCTGGTGTTTATAATCTAAAATTATCCAGAAAATAATCACCACCCTGTTAGTAAAGAAATTTTCAAACAAAAATATACAATGCGGTTTGTTAAGCGCTTGTATACATTTTATAAACATACCCAGAGAAACTATAAAATGCATTGCATATCCTCAACACCCATAGCGCAAGTGTTGGCTCCAGTCTCCCACTGGCAGCATGACCATTGTAATGGATAATGACCATTGCACATGTTGTCTGCCAGTGGTGCCAGCTGACCAGTTGCCTTGGCTTGCAAAATTCTACTGCTGCACCCAACGTTCTGCAAGGAGATTTGTATACAGTATTCTATTGTTCAAACGGATCAAGCGGATGCTAGATTATATTCAACAACATCACCACGAAGGTTAAGGATGATGTGGTAAAGCTCCTTTGCAATTACTAGAAACGTTTAAGATTTTAGCAGTATGGAATCTCAAACGGTTTTACATTTTTTTCTTTTGCCTTCAAAATTGCACAAGCAATAATCGGTTCATTATCCCCAGTTAAGTGTGGCACAAAAGCGTGCAATCAGTGCATGGTCAAATATGCTTGATACTTGCCACAAGAGAAGACTCACACACTGGCATATTCCATGATCAGGTTTAACATGTCATAGCAATGGAATTTTTCCAGACAACTACTTTTATGAATTTATGGTACCTCAAAAACTAAGGGTCTCTTCACAGTTACCTTGTAGACTACTTATTTTGACATCTGTTTTGAAATGCAGTTCATGGAGACCTGCACAAGCTTTGGATTAGGTGTGCATGCTGTCTCTGTAGACTTTGGTGCATACACTATTCACTAAGCCCCACACTCTGTAGACCTATTATATGTAGTCTAGCTTGTCGAAAGTAATCAGAATGCTACTTGTTTTCTGTACTCTCTAAACTACACTCTACTTGTTGGTGACATCCTAGTACACCAATGATTACTAGACTAGAGAAGAAGTTTACCTGCATTTAGAAAATTAAATAACAAAGCTACTGCAGAGTATCTCATTCAACCCGTTATGTAATGAACTAACAGTACAATATGTACAAAATGCTGCTTTTCAGGGAAAAACCTTGATGAGACTGCCATCATCATTGCTGACACCAGCAGTTCTAGCTCCTTGGAGGAGATGGCCAGACAGGCAAAAGTTGTCCTTAACTGTTTTGGACCAGTAAGTAATTTAGGAGTATTAATTTTGTAGGGCAGAAAGGGAAACAAGAATTGAATTACAACATGTACTTGTAAAGATTAGTGTTAGAAAATAGAATGACCCTATACCCTTTCAATGCACATTAATGACTGCTGAGACAGGAATCTTGATTAAGGTATAATACATCCATAAGATAGTGGTCTGAGTAGTTATCCTTGCAGAACTTTATCTAGGAGGGAACTCATACTTGGACTACCTTGCAATCTTTATTTTTATCTTGCCTACTTTTCTTGTGTGATGGTAATATGATAACTGAATGCAGCAGACAAAGAAGGCATGTTCTGCTACCTCTGGCCCTATCTTAGCTTAAAGATTTTACAACACTTCAATAAAATTTCCAAATGTTATTATAGTTAATGTTTCAATCAGCTGATGTTCAGAAGAAAGTTGCTGGTTTTATTTGCAGTATCGTTTTTATGGTGAACCAGTGGTGAAAGCATGCATTGAGGCTGGTGCTCATCATCTGGATATCAGTGGTGAGCCACAGGTAAGTACATGGTGACATTATAATCATTTGCTTGTACTCATATAATAATATTCATTTGTCGTAAAAGAAAAACATATTCCTGAACTTCTATGTTGCTCTTCCACTGCAGAAATGCAAGTCACTTTCTTAACAAAAGTAGTCCATGTATATTTGTTTTTTGAATTCTGGAAAGCCAACTTTTATCATACTGTGAAGAACATATGGATTTTTGAGTCTTACTTCATTTATATCTCAAGGGAAAACTTGGTTCAAAGAATGGAGGAGACCTTTATGTAAGAACAAATTATTCAGGATACAGTTTAGGTACATTTACTCATACTGTTTGTCTTAAGGATCTTAGGGTGCAATTAATGTCTTGAAGTCTAACAGGCTCATTAGAGGTTTCAATTTTAGATTTTTAGTATTTTTTAGAAAGAATAGTTCAAGAATAAACCAACTGTTAAATTTGTATTTGGGAGGCATTTCAGTGGGAGTTGGGTTGCATAATTTTGAAAATAGAAGCCAAAACAGTACTAATAAAATTGCCATGTGGCATTAATAAATTTCAGATTTACTTTTCAGTTATGTAATGTAAATGGTCTTTGCGCCTGAACCAATAACACTTGAGGATGCTGAATGAATTTAAGAACTCCCTGATTCATTGTTTTGGCTAGCATTTAAATAAAAATATTGCAGTTAAAAGTTCGCAGTCTGTATTATCAGGTATGCCTGTTCAGGGATGCTAATATAGGCCTACTGGAAAATTCTTGGAATTCTGGAAATTTCATGGCCTGTGAAAATAATGAGTATCAAGAGAAAGAAGTAATACATATAAAATAAGAATAAAACTATGTTGCTGTATACATGCAAAGTGATCGTTTTCAAAATGTAACACCATTCAGTTGTATGGTGATGAGGCATGACCTTCCTTGTAATAAAAGTGTTTTACTGGAAGTTCCTATTTCACGATACATTATGATTTTGATGTTGGCAATTGGCACACTGATGTCTAATACTTTGTAACACACTTCACGTTATTACTTTCTGGTTTGTTCTTCAGTTCCTGGAGAAAATGCAATTGCTTTATAATGCTAAAGCCAAAGAGAACAATGTGTTTGTTATTGGAACTGTTGGTTTTGATAGCATTCCTGCAGAGATGGGGCTTTCATACACGCAAAAACAATTTAAGGATGGTAAGTTCCTCTATGTCATTGATGTTTCACTGTTCACATTATGACCTGAGAGTACTCTTCACACCTGTCTTGTTGTTTCTGGTTTGTTACAGTTGGAATAATCACACTTTCAGGAAATATAAAAGGCAGAAACACTGGCTTTTACTTTTATGTAAAGGTTTTCCCCCCTACATGAGGACAATCGCTGTTTCACCCTCAACAAAAGGGCTTTCATACAAGCACATAAAGCATGACTGTAATTATAAGTTGTAATATTATGAGTTGGGCAGCTGTGATATGATAGACAAAAATGGGGTTAATGTTGTCAGTGAAGTTGCAAATATTTTGCAAATCCTGGTAATAGCCCATTCCCATTAGCAATAAGCCTTTTGAGAAATTTTGAAGAGAATCTTTTTTATGGGAAGTAAGTGTCATCGGTAAACTCAACTGTTTTATATTATAATATATATATAATTACAATGCTTCTCGAGTGTTTCACACACATGATGGTTTAGGTGAAGTTACTTCACGAAACACTTTAGCTTCAAAATGGTTGAAAATATTATAATACAAAGGGGAGCTATTTGAGGTCATCAGTACAACGAAAGCTCTTAAAACTTATTACTGAACTACTGTAAAGTAATCTCTCATAAAACATTTGTCAGACCAAGATGCCAGGTCAACACAAAACAGATATTCATGCCCATTGTGATTGCCCTAGAGGCTTTATATATCAAATTATTAAATATGAAATGGTCCTTGCATGAAAGCTACAGGTGCATCAACACTCTGAACAGTACTTGCCAGATTGTAATATATGTTTATTCTGGCAACATTCACATGTGCTTAAATGTGGAGTGCATGATTGAAACTGTCAGTGGCAGCAAATTCAGTAATACAGTACACTCGGCTTCGGTAATTATGAAATATGATGATAGAAATTCAGGTTAGGTAAGCAGTGTTTCTGTGAATTGAAAATGAAAATGTAACATGACTTTTATTTACCCTGTTGGGAAAGTGGTTAACAGTATCATGCAATGTTATACATCTTATTCATCATACAGACACATAGAACAATCTCATCATACATGACTTTATTGAGGTTTTGCTCATGTGTGGGCGTAAGATCATGTGGCTAGATGAATGCAGTGCAGCTGTACTTTTTGATGTTTAAAGGGCAATCTCACATTTATTGAAAGCATAATGCACCTTCAGAGTGAAGAGAATGAGCCTGAATATTAATTTGCTTGCTTTGTCACATGATGGTCACACACATGACTAAAACAAGAGCAAAAGATTTTGATAAAGATATTACTACATAATGGTTCAATAACAACTTTTTTATAAGTTTCAATCTCTTTTTGAGCCCAGCTAGCTTTCTTTGTATTTTCAATCCATTGAAGGCAAAGTGTGCAGGTCCTAAATAATCACCTAAATCATCACAATTGTGGCTTGATCACATATATTCATTTGTGTCATTATATTCTTTCTGTGATAATTTATGTTATTACATTAATGTTGAAGTTTTCATAATAGGTCACCTGCATTGAATTTATAATCTTAATCCTCCAAGTCTATCATTTCCTGCGCAATCAAAATAATGGATGTTTAATTAGTGCTTTTGTAGTTTGAAAAAAAATGGTCCCTAATTTTCACCATAACAAAAATTAAGTTGGCTATGTTAATGACTAAACCTTTGAAGTTCAAAGGCTATGATTATATTTGATAATTTGTTTATGGTATGCCCAATTCAGTCTCTTTGAAATGTCTTTCAGGGCTTTCACCATGTGCATGCCTGTATGTTCAGCATTTGAAATTTTCTGTCCTTCACTTGCAATACTATTCACAGAATCAGTGATTGGCCTTTCAACAATATTGTTTTCATTTTTTTCCATTTTTAGGAGAACTCACCAATGTTGAAAGTTATTTTAAGGTTCACAGTGGACCAGATGTAAGTATAATCTTATAATCCTCTCTGAGAGCAGAAAGCATTTGTGTAACTGAACAGGACAGATCATAAATTTTTCCTATTAGAATCTTGTTCATTTGGAGTGGAGGAGTGTAAACTTCATTGATAACCCACTGAATAGTTTATAAAGCTTGAATTTTGGCATTGCTGCATGGCATCATGTAGGTATCTGCAGTGTCAGAGCTTTGCTGCTGTGTCACTTTGCTGCTGCAATGTTATATTTATGAATTATCGGTTAAATTTACTACCACTACCACAGTGGTCTGTTTCAAACTCAGTTATATATTTAATGTTGCTGCCAAAATGCTTAGATCTTAGTGCCAGTAAATCTTGAAAGAGGGATGACATCTAGGAATCTTAGAATGGTTTATAATGAGTTTGTAGTTACTTCTTCTAAACTACAGAACTGAGACTAGTGGCTTTTCCATGCAGCTGAAAACCATTGTCAGGAAAGCTGGAAAATACTAGGTCTTCAGGGCATAGTCAGCAGAGTCTTACCTTGACAATAATAGATATTTCTGAAACCTTTTATCTGCCCTGCAGATGAATGCCTTTAGTTACATCAAAAACAGTAATAATATGAGAGTTATTTTGTAACATTATTGTTGCATCGATATGACAAGATAAAACATAATCTTGTCAAATAATTTTATTGAAGTTGACTAAGCCCCTTTCATTCCATAGGGCGCTGCTATCAACACTGGCACTCTTGAATCCGCTGTCCATGGATTTGCCCATATGAAAGAGCTGAAGCCTTTGAGGAAATCCCTGTATCCTGAGCCAATGCCAAAATATGAGTACAAGTTACCAAAGCGGTAGGCCTATATGAGTCTTGTATATATGAACACTTCCTAAAACCTCAGCAGTGAAAGGGGGACAAGACACACATAAATCCAAAATGAGAAAATAAGAGCAAAATCACTTAGTTTCATTGAAGTTTATTATGTATTTTCAGAGAATAATACTCTCCACGAAAATGAAGCAGGCACTGATGAAATAATGGGACTTTATCAGTGAGGTGTCCCAATTTTACGGATATAACTCTCATGACATAAGTGTCTCACTAAAGATCAAAATAACGGGAATTCTCTTTAATTGGAGGCAAATTCCACAAGTGTTCATAATGTAAACACAAATAACATTGTTCAAAATGAAAACATTCATATATGTGAGACATTTATGTCGTGAGAGTTATATCCATAAGACCGAATAGCATAATAATTGTCTTATTATCCCAAACACTTGTGAGATCAACTTTAATCATACATAATTATAGCAAGACGATTCACATAGTATCAGGTCTATCAGTGCAAAAGTGCATTAAAATGAGCTTTGAAAAGTAGTCTTATGGATATAACTCTCACGACAAAACCCGCCAATTAAAAAAGACCTTTGTTCAACTACATACAGGAAGTTTAGTAGAACATTAGTGGATACAGCCAACTAGCTGCTATGATTTATTATCCTCAATCATACACACAACCAACTTTCACAACAAAATGATGGACAGTGTACTGTATGACAATTTTTACGATGTGTTATTACAACTTATAAGTATGCCTCATACTCAAGTATTCTTGATTTGTTTTAAACACAAATTCTTAAACTGATCATGACCAGTTACTTACCATGCAATTCATTTTAAATCCATTGGTTGGGGGGGGGGGGAAGAAATA
>JAWQUT010000130.1:1180558-1206730 GCA_033807755.1 Ellobium chinense | reverse complement strand
ACCAAGTCATAGGTTGAAGTACAACCTGCCTCCAGACCAAATGAATTCAGTTAGGAGATTATGTGAGGAAAGAAAATATATGTTTAGAAATGAACAGCATTGCTATAACAATAGATATTTGCATCTCAGTGCGGCCAATTGACTAAAGAATATTACTGTGCCTTCACTTAGCTTCACACTGGAGGAAGAGAGTATCAGTTGTCAATGTTTATTTCATTTTTTGCAGGTCAGTCCTGTTTTTCAGTAAAGAAGTCAACAAGTGGTGCCTGCCTTTCCTTGGCAGTGACAAGTCTGTTGTGTACAGGACAGTGAGAGACCTTCTCTCTACTGGACGCCTGGAGAAGCCAGTGAGTTGCAAAGACCACAGTTACCAAAGATTAAAACTTTACTCAGCCCATTCTCAGAGTCATTGTAAGCCTAATGTTTTTGTATTATTTTAAGAGAACAAGTCTTTCAATCGTTGTCAGCATGATGTAATGCATCTGTGTGCTGCATTCAGTGCACATAATCACATTATGCAAACACTGTAATCTTTCACATGCTGCATTCGTGGCCACCATAAAATTAAGTCAGATAGAAAACTAGGCAGCTTAATATTGTTAACGAGATGGATGGCAGCATATCTGCATGAATTTTTCAATTCCATTGTAAGCAGCAGATGTCTCCAACATATCATGCTAATGAGAAACAAAATGGCAGAAGATTTTGTCTGACTTACACTGTCAAACTTAATTTTTGAATTTGAGTGACCACAGCCCTAGTTTGCTTTCGCACAGAGGGAACAGCTGTCTGGGCAAGGGCCAAATACTGGTCACTTTAGCCCCCACTTTCTGGGACAGAATTGCAAAATGTGTGTGCTGCATTCAATGATAATTGGGGAGAGGCTATTCAACATTCAGTTGACAGTATTTATGATTTAACTGTGACAGTACATGATGGTTTAAGCTGCAAAAGATTGTTGTGTCACTTGCAATCTTCTTTTGATAATTTTTTTACCAAGACTTTTCTAACCTATTATGCCTTTGTATTTTTGCTTTTTTGTCAATCTTTAGATTGAGTTCATTCCATACATGTGTATGTCCAGTCTAATGGCTGCATTGGGAATGATGGCCTTTGGAGTTTTCTTTGCCTTTATGGCTAGTTTCTCCTTTGGAAGGTCATTACTTGTGAAGGTAGGAACTGTTGTGCATCAGCGACAGGGAGAGACAAATATAATGTTAATTGTTGTGTTTGCTTGAAACTTGTGAGATTTACTTTCCATATTTTCATAAAGAAATTAAATAATCTGACACTACAAACTTCCAGATATTATGTTTGCTAGGTCTCATATGATATGCTACATGGTGCAGATATCTTTCACCTTTCAGCATACAAAGATGCAGAATTACAGTCTACAGTGAATCAGAGCAGGCATTTACATCAGATTTCTATTCACAGAATTCAGTAAGCAGTGTTTGTTCAATGACACAAGCTTTTTTGATAGTTACTTTGTCACTATTCTCTTGTCCGTCACAATTATTTGATTAAAGACCAATAAATCTGCTGAAGTTTGAATGTCAAATGTACGTTTACACACATTTTAGCAGAAAGTCAGTAATATTTCTGCAGTAAATGATCCATCATAACAGTAGTTTCTTGCATTCTTTTATGCAGTATCCACACATCTTCACACTTGGATACTTCAAGAAAGGTGGCCCAACTAAAAAGCAGGTAAATATTGTATCACATAGCTGAAGGGGTGATGGAGATGGATTTAGAAATAAGGAATTTAGATTGCCACTTTGAGTGGTATGTAATTGTAATGATCCTGTCATTATATGTTTATTTGGGTATGATTTTTCTCCCTGTGTCTGTCAGTAGGAAGAGCAGAGGTCATCTGTAACATCTGATGACATAGTTCAAATGTTATGGTGCAATAAAATACAAAAATCTGTATTTTCCTTAGGCTACCATAAGTTGCCTTTTTATTTTTTTTGGCTGTCAGAAAATCATTATTGTATGAAGGGAGTACCATGGGACAAACAGTTCCAATACTTGGATTCCCACTTTACTGAACAAAATTTGGCACAACTTATTTAACATGTGTCTACTGTCTGTGGTGGATTTATTGCCTAATAGTGCCAGCTGAGTATGGCCATGTAATGTTTTGGATATGTTTGGGATGTTCTCCTGTAAGCAGCAGATGCGTAAGGCCAGCAGCAGCATCTTGGATGCTAGCATTGCAAACGACAACTAAAACAAAGACGTTTTTGTGCACTTCAGTTTATCCTTTGATGCCCATCGGTCACCGCTGGCGATCCCGTGAACCGGCAGTTATCTGTCATGACACGATTTATGACCACCGAGCTGGCGAAATCAGGGGGAGATAACTGGGTAGGGTATAAAAGTTGGACATTTCGTCCACAGTCTACCCCTTTTACTCATCAGCTGACCAGTGCACATTTATATTGATTTCACTGTTGTGTTTATGCACTTTTTTTCTTAATATGGAATAAACAATATATGAAATATATCAAATAGTATTGGAAGTAAAAGGGTTGTTCGACAGTGTGTAAATTTAAGAAGTACTCATGTGTAGGGATTACATAATTGCTTATTGTTCATCTATACCACCGCAAATTTTCAAAATTATTGTCTTCATGGATGCTTGACACTTGTAGACTGATTGTGGCGAAAAATTTTGAGGCTTCAAACATAATTAAAAAGATACGGAGTTTCAAAGTCGGCAGGTCCCATTTTTCACGCATACAGAGGCTTGAAAGTTGTCTTAATAATGTTATTAAGTGGAAAAAAATGTTAGCACCATTTTAAATAATTATATTGTAGTATATTGTAGATGATTGGCTCTTGTTATTAAACTGCGTCATCTCATCACTGAAAAGATATGATGTATCATTCTTTGGAAAAACCACTTTCATGCAGACAAAGTATGATGCCTCATGAAACAGCAGAGGAAAAAAAAGGTCAAAATCTTAGGAATGTCCAAGACTTAAAGAAAAACATTTTGATTATCTACCACATAAATATTGAACAGCAGTGATGCGACAAGAAAACAGAACTAATAACAAGTATTATGGAAACATCTATACTTTGGACTTCCCCAGAATTTACCAGTTTAATACCTCAGCCCAGTAAGAGAAAGAAGTGACTGATTTTTCTCCCCACTTCATACACTATCCTGTAAATATTGAATAATACTAGTAATAGTATTGGACTACAAGAGTGTCCGTACTGATTCTATCTTTTTAATACAATGCCGTGTGAAATAAATTAATTATTTTGAACTGGACTCCTGAAATCATCCTTTCATAAGTGTATACTACTGAGAAAACTTGTGTATATCGCTCAAATCTGACATTTTTACTGGACACCTTAATTTGTGTAAAAACGACTTTGCACCTAGAAGTAACCACTCCTGTTATCTGACATGTAACACCGTCTCAGATGATCATGAGTATCTTGGATAACAGGCTCTACAAGCTGTCCTTGAAATGAAGCGTGAGCAAATCTTGTTTTATCTGTTTCATTGTTCTTTGTTCTACCATCATGCAGAAAAAAGTCGCAGCTCACAGTGGTATAAGAAAGTTATAGATGATTATAAACAATAAGTCACACTTTCATGTTTTCACGTTTTTAGCCACCCTTGACCACTTCAAATATTAACCCATGTACATAAAAAAATACGGGCACATAGGTTAATGACTTAAATTTACGCTGTTTTGTATTTTTTCTGCATTATTCAAGTAAAACCAGAGTTTGAAAGCCTTAAAAACCGTCATAAAATAACTAAAGCGCGTACGAATACTGGCCCGCCCAAGCCAGGACAGTGCAGGTAAAATTGCACCTGTAGAGGAGGTCATGACCGTAATTTGATCCAAGTGGCCTTCGGTAATGGCAGTTAGCCTAGTTAACTAAAAGTCCAGTAGTTCGTCGCCGTGTGCACTCACAAAGCATCTCATTGTTTCAGTAGTTGAGTTTGTCATCCCTACAGCTGTCATACTGACTAAAACACCATGTGAGGCATGGATGCTGGGCTGGCTGCCTGACATGAAAGAAGGTTTAGGCTACCATAAGTGAAATTTTGCTCTTCTTACTCAGAGCCGCCTTCATGTCATTAAGCCTGTACAGAACTGAATCTCATCAAGTCATCTTGATACTACATTATTGAATGTCTGCTGCCATAAAACTATTTGTCCACTATCGTCTTTAATTTTCAGATTGATGGAACCAGTTTCTCAATGACCTTTGTTGGCTATGGTTATGAGAAAATAGAGAAGGAGAGAACTGACAAGAAACCAGACAGAACAGTAATTACCACTGTGAAGGGACCAGGTACATGACCAGTATTTTCCACCTTTTAAGACATTTTGTGTCAATTCAGAGTTTGAAATTGCGAATACTGATAAATTTTTCAGGAACTTTTTAGTGGCTGAAATGGATCTCAGTAGTAATACACAGTATTTTGGTGTGAATATAACACATACTTGAAGGAAATGAATATTGTATCTTGTTACATCACTTAAACTACCTATGGGTCACTGCTGGTATTGTATTCCCCCATCATAAAGTTGTAGTTTTTTTTTTGTACCTTCCCTCAAAAGTCAGCTAAAGGCAATTTTAACTCACTTGCAACGTTTCCTGTAAAAAACGCGGGACGGGCCGTCAGTATCGTCAGACGTTTCCCGTAGAAAACACAGGATCGGCATTATCGCCGTATAGTGGCTATATAAATGCCCGTAAAAGCACAGGAGCCGTGTCAGGCGTATACGGAGCCACTTGTTTCGTTCCACAAAAAATTTCCCGGAAGTCGGTGAATAACTTTTTTAGTTAGAGCAGTTGTAGTTAGGTGACTGCTGCGACTGTGACTGTGATTGTTAGAATGGCGTCTAGTAACAGACGGAATATTTTTGCTGCATTTGAACCCTCTTCTGACTCAGATCTAGATCTCGACGATGATGTTAGGGATCCAGACTTCATTCCAGTGGTTACACGGTATTCTAATGTTGGATCAGGTGCACAAAAAAACCCCAGGACACTGCATTTTCTATAGTAATCCACCTTTATTTTCCTATCCGCAAATTTTTTTGAACATTGAAATCTATACCTTTTTCAAAAAATCATAAAACACACATTATGAGAGATAGACAATTGTGCTTTGGCATGTGTATTGTTATTGGTTGTGTTCAAAAGACATTGCAATTGGTGAATTATCTTAGATTTTATGGGGTTTTGCAAAGACCTGAAAACCTTCAGTCTGTGGTGCTTGTGCATAGTAAAATCCTTCAGTCTTCAGTGAGTTAAAGTGAAAGGTGAAATATCAATTTCAATCATTAGTCATGCATTATTTGTCTCTAAATATTGATATCATAATATATGCTTGCTTGTGATAGAAAGGTTCATCTACCCTGTTGATTAGCACTGAAACATTCTATGTATCCTGATTGATACCAAAAAAAAAAAGACACACAAATGTGGCACAAAAGAAATTTCTTGGCTAGTAGGTCTGATCTTATTGTCACTAATAGTCATATAACCATTTTATTTCCTCTTCCTTCCAGAACCAGGCTATGTTACCACACCTATCTGTATGGTGCAGGCTGGTGTTACCGTTCTGAAGGACCAAGCTAAAATGCATCACAAGTAAGATCACTTCTACATTTAGTATACCACCATTTATCTTATTTCCACTGGAAGCAAGTCTCTTTTTTTCATTTATTTGTTTCAGTTACCCAGGGCCATTAATGAATTTCATATTTGTACTGTGAATTATGACACTCTGATTAATGTCATTGTGAGAACAATTTAAGGAATTTATTTGGGAAGAATGTCAAGAGACTGACACCTTGTTTGCTTTTTGGACTTGTGAGACCAGACTAAAGTACTAGTGGAAGCACTAAGTATCTCTGTTCCTGTGTCAATGTATTCCTGAAGTTTATAACTTACCAGTGTTATGTTATAGAATCTGACAGTATTATTTATCAAATGTGTGTTGTTTTTTTTCTGTGTTAACGGTGTAGCATTATGTGAGATAGAATTAGGGCAGTCAGAAAGGCTGTAAGAAAGTGTTGTTTTTTTTTTCTTTCTTGTCATGATTTTATTCAGCCATAGTCATAGAGCAAGCAAATCCCAAGTGCCAGCAGATAGCAGATGCACATAAGATTTTTGGGTTGGTTATGTTATGTGAATCTTGGTTTTACTTATGATAATAACCTTCTGAACTACCCATTTATCTTCCAGAGGAGGTGTGTTTACACCTGGTGCTGTATTTGGTGATACTGACCTTATCGACAGGCTTCAGAGACACAACATCAAGTTTTCAACAGAGTCTGACAGCCGTAACACAGCCAAGAAAGATTAGGAACTTCTGTGGAGCTGGTCACCAGTTTTATAGTTTCCAGAAATGTCGGAGGAACCATTCTGGTAATGCCAAAGCTTTTATGGAAAAGACTTGAAATAAAACTTCAAAAGATGTGAGATTGCCTCGGACTGCAGATCATAAGAACAATAATAAACAATTTGTCAATTTCCTTTTCCACACTTTGTCATTTAAATCCCTTCACTACCAGTTTGAAATTTCAAGAAAAAGGTGTTGCTGAGATCCGATCAGTAGTTATCAAATCTCATACTATCCACTACAGTTTTTGCATGGGTGGCGAGAGTAACAATCCATCCTCAAACTTAAAGCACAGTAGACAACAGTTAAAATCTTGAGGCCAAAAACGTATGTTCATGTTTGGTTTAAACAGAGTTTTGGTTTCGATTGAGAAGCCTCAAAATCTGCCAGTTTCAAAAGAGATAAATCTTTAGCCCGACGTTATGAATTATGATTATAATGCATTTGTCTTTGAGCTTTCAAGAATTCACACACAGGTACAGTCAGTTGCGTGTGAATCTGAGCTACTGCAGAAGTGCTCTTTTTTTTGTGAGGAAAGTTTTTATTAGTGGTTCTGTAACATCATTTCAGCTTGATCACTAACCATTTCTGACTTTTCACAAATATTAGACCCAGCAGCCAAAAAAAACCCAATATTTTTACAGTATTTACTCTTGAGCCTAGTCAAGAAGCATCGGTGCACAGCACAGATTGGCTCTCATCTTGCCATGAAGCAATTACTTCAGGTTACCCTGTGTCACATACGTATACCATTCTAGCCTTGTCTGCATTCATATATGCGCACACTTGTTCTTTCGCCCCACGACAGCTGACATAGGTTGTTGCACTACAGGATTCTGCCTCCAAAATATTGAATAAGCTTTTTCTCCGAGTACGGAAGAGTGCAAGCTGATTTGATAATAATCATAATACATAGCATTTATATAGCACTCATCCCCATAGATACTTATATATTTCCTTTTTGGTTTTAGCCATTGTTAAAGAGAATAAAGAGGAAAGTTAAAAAGAGCTTCTTAGCTATGCTTTAGTTTCAACTGCTGTCTGCTTTACTAGGATCATAATTGTTGAATAATGCTGCTGTATTCATCTGGTGCTCCGTGATTAATAGTTTGTTTTGTAATAAAAAGTCATCAACAGTGAGAGTGAAGACATGATTTTGCTTTTGTATATTTAAATAGTATTTCTCCCCAGATTTTTGCCAGAAACACAGTGACACTGATTTTAATTTTGTACTGTAATCAAATACAAATGCATGTGAAAGGACAACCATGAATCATGATATAATTTTAGCAAGCAGTGTAGCTTTGCAGTTTAGTTAAGTTGATGCTCGGTTTCATACAGAGTAAGACAATGGCTAATTATGTCTTCCTAATAACAAAAATTGCTAATCCTGGTGTTAATGTCAGAATAGATGTAGCTGATGTACACACAGAGATTTTAAATCATGCTTTTTGCCTTTGAAATTTATACTGTTAATGAATCATGTTTTATTATTTGTACCCTTGCCTGGGGATGTGGAACAATAAGGTATGATAATGATTATAAATCTAAAAACAGCCAAGCCTGTCCTGATGACTGCCTTCATGTCATGAAGTTACTTGGACATCCATTCATATTTCTCATATACTTAACCTGCATATGATGACTTCATGTCTAATGCGACAGAGACCACTCTTTCTCATGCTTCAAATATTGTGAAACATTAAGGAGCAATAGGTTGCTTTGCAATATATATCATGCTCTGCTTTCCTTTTGCGGCTGCAGAGACATGTATTAAATTCTAGTCCGTTGTCAGTTTTGAAGGAGCCTTTTCTAAGGATCAATGGAACAAATGATCAGTGAATATTGAATTTTGAGAGTTAAACCTTATAACATAACTGCACAACATATATCTCAGTGTAGTATGTTAATGTTGAACTCTTTACCTCATGTAGAAGTGGAAACACAGGAGTGTTGGTATAGCAGAGCAGCAAGTTACTTGTTCTCTAAATGTGATTAGGAGAGTTCATGTAACATACGCACACATTATATTTCTTCCATGTGAAATGCATTCTACTTTAAAATCCACAAGAACCAAAGGAGGTTGTTGGATTATGACATTATTTATCAGCAGCAATTTTACTATGAAGTTTTCAATAATTTTGAGCCTTTTGATGGGACTTCAAACAGGCATTTTCTGTGATGACATTATATTGTGTGCTTTGTGCAGTTTTGATTGATTCTTTATCCATTTGTTATCAACAATTTTTGTTTTCCATTTAATTTGAAGTTTCTATCTTTTTCAATGCCTTCCTATTTTATGCGCTTTTTGAAGTTGTGTTTGATTCCTTACTTAATACTTGCACATTTTCTTTCTATTGTTTTTGCATTTTATGATTCATTCCTACCAAATTCACTCATGCACTGACTATATGCACAATTTAAGTGTGTTCTTGAACAGTCATATTTACAAGATTCCCGAGTTATGACTCATGCTTTCAGCTCATCATATTGAGCTCTGTCCAAAAGAGGTAATTATTGGGTAGACTCTTGAAATGAATGGTGAAATTTTTTTTTTTTTAACTTTTGAGTTTATTATTAATGTCAGGTCTGCTTACAATAAAGGTGTTTTACTGAATATGATGTCTGTAGTTGATTTTATTGAAATATAATTTCCTGCCTGTATGGTGTGCAACTCTTATCAGACTTGAATGCATGATTTTTTTTAGCTCACATTTAAATTCATAATACAGACAGTGTAGTCTCTTGAAACCTCAGGTGGCTGAATACATTCTTTGACCCCCAGTATGTTCTGCCATCAATAATAACTGCAGGATTATTTGGCTAATCAGGTGCAATGTTTGCTTAAAATGTAGCATCATTAACATAGAGCTGAGTGATATGAGGAAGAAATCAAAGAATTAGTCTGCAAGCACTATACACTGTTGCCCCCTCCATATTTTGTGTGTGTTTTGTCCCACAAATATTATACTTTACATCCATAATAAGAAATTACTGTACTTGTGTGACATCAAATTTGTTTGACATCAAAATGGTTAAAGTGAACCTGTCTCTTAATGTTTTTAGCAATAAGACTTCAACAGTGGCAATGTCCTATAATAGTTTCCTGGAGGAGGGACAGTTAACTTCAACAGTGGCAATGTCCTATAGTAATTTCCCGGACGAGGGACAGTTAACTTCAACAGTGGCAATGCCCTATAATAGTTTCCCGGAGGAGGGACAGTTAACTGTAGAAGTACTGGTAGTACTGGTTTAACAGTAAGTACCACTAAGGAAACTAGAATTGGACAAAGGATAAAAGTATTCCATAAAACCTGGCCTCATGATCACCTGTTTTGGGTGTGAAGTAACTTCAGTATCTGTAAATAGCTTTTCATACATGTGCCTCCATACGAGGTCCCCATTGGAGCATCAGTCTCAAAATGACCACAGAGAAAGGTCTGATTGCCTGGAAATCAGCATGTCAGCATTCATTTTTTTACAACAAATTATGAAAGAAATGTATTATAGTGGAACCCGCTTTAGCGGGACGGCTCCGTTCCCGACGAATCGTCCCTCTTAAGCGGGCGTCCCGCTTAGGCGGGCTACCCATTATAAAGTGATTTCTTAGCTAGTTTGTGCGTTTCATTCAAGTAAGGGATATCATTACTTGTTGCTAGTGAGGTGTGATAACGGAGTCAGATTTAAATTGTATCTGTACTGTTTATTATATACTTATTGCAGTCTAACTCCATTTTCAGAGCAGCGCATATTATTGGTCATTCTTTGCGGGGAACAGGATTTTTGGTTGGCTTCAAAGAAACACCTAAGCCTTCTCACCACTCTCCTTTGAAAATTAAAAAAACAATTCCTTTTAAAGACCGGGACTACATAGAGGAAAAGAAATAATACATGTTAAAATAAAACTGGAGAGAATATGAAAGGTCTAACCTCTCTGAAGTCGAGGTGTTCGCTGTCCCCCATTCAAATTATCAAAAATAATTTCGGATCAAATTTACATGATTGTAAACACCAGCAAAGATAAGCGTCACACTTCTCGCCCCACATCTGGCCAGAGCGCGACGCGAGCGGCGTGTGTCAAAAAGCCTTTACGCAACACGAATGATGGTCATGCCTTTGTCAACGGCCCCCTAACTGAGTGTTGTGCAAATAGCGCAGGTAAGGCTCGTAAGTGTCAATCACTGCCTAAGCTGAAGAAAGAATAAAGTGTGGCTGAGGGGGGGAGGGGGTTACTTAATCTTGATTCTTTAATGCTTGTGCGGGTTAAATGACCAGCGGCTAGGATGTCCGCTCTGATTCGTCCATGCGTGCGCAGAAGGGTCAACTGCCTGACAGAGGGCTATGGGGAGGTAGTGTCAATCACTTCTCACGTAACGTAAAGGGGGGTAATCAGGGCAGTCGGTACAAGCTTCTTTGTTAGTCGCAGGTTTTCAGCTGATGGGCAAAGGTAAACAAGCACTAAGACACAGTACGATAGTGATAATTTGCAGCATTCCTGTCAAAAACAGCGTGTATATTGCGGAAATCTGGCTCCAAGTCGTCTCGCTTAAGCGGGTTGCCGTCCCGCTCACATGTATAGATTTAAATAGCAAAAATCCCATGGCCAGGCATTCGTCTCACTTAAGCGGGCGTCCCGCTCACGCGTGTCCCGCTTAAGCGTGTTCCACTGTATTTATACTATCTATTGTTATCAATAGAGCAAGCTGTCACCGAGATAAAAATGTAAATCACAGTTATGGTGACATGTGCACAGAACCATCAGTTTATGATACCTTGTCAAAACAAACATAGTTGCCTTCCATGTATTCATACTGTACCTCCAAAAATATTGATATAAAATTATTCCAAAGACCACATTACAAGAACCTTACTTTCACTATTATCTGTGATATGCTCTTGGAAATGGCTGGAAATTGAGGCACTTGTGACAATGATTGAATACATATACTCTGTTTTTACAAATACAATACAGATAGGTGAAATATCAAACCAAATTAAAACATGTTGATGAAGAATTTAGGCAGATTCATATGTAACAGGACTTGTGAAAAAGGCATGTCATCAGTGCCCAATTTTATTCCCTGTTTACCTATAGAAAAATATTTTCCTTACAGCAGTTGCCTATCTAGATAAGTAGCAGCCTATGCTTAATACACAGACATACCGAATTATCATGGATAACAAATTAGTGTCGGTGTACTGCAGGCTTGATCACCTTATTTATTTCATCCACTGTGTAGTGCATTTCATTCAATTTAAGAGAGAGAACAAGAGGCTCGGCCCAGGAATGGGGAGGTTATCAATGATTAGCCATAAAATATAGGCTTAGGGTTAAGATCAGGTTCGTTTTTTTGTTGTTTTTTTTAAACATAATTTCCCTTGCGCTTCTGTCATAGTAATTATATCAGGTTTCCACTAGACTATAGTTAAAGGAAGACTGCACCGTCCTACAGACCATATTAAATCATACGATACCCTATTATTCCAGTAAAACAGTCTTTCAAGTGTCTGTCATAATGATATAAACGCCTCTGCTGGCCCCAGATAACCCACAGGGTTACATTCTGCAAAGTCCGATTTGTTACAACCACTGTGTGCGTGGCGGCCATATGCCTACGTCAAATACGTTCTCGCCACATGGCCAGGCTGTCTAGTCAGTGCTCTGTGGACGGATGATAGCATGTTGGTATGAATGTTTTAATTCCTCTATGAACAGTAGATATGCCAAATAAAATCATGCTGGGGCAATAAAAATGCAGAATACTTTTTTCTGGTTTACACTATCAAACTTTATGTTTCAATTTGGAATACCAGAACCTTAATTAAAAGATGAATAATACAATGTCAGGTAGAGGTGTCTGTATCTGCTGGAGCGTAAGTGACATCAGCGTTTTTGCCACAGGCTTCTGCTGATCGGGGAAGAGGAATAATTCTGGACGCAAGGGCCAAACCCGGTATCTCTAGCTCTCCTTATTGCGTCATATTACATACGCGCACGGTAACAGAACGATGCTCTTTCTTCACAAAATTGACCCGGTGGCCACCAAAGATAACTTTCAGAGAGAAAAAATATTGAAAAACGCAAAATTATTTTTGATGTGCGTGTCCTACTTTAAGATGTTTTTAAAAAAAACATTTATAGTTCAGATTTTATGACACAGAACTTCTTAGATTTTTCTAGTTTTCAAAAACAAATACAGTTAACTTTGGTTAAAACGAAATGTGCGGGACCAACGAATTACAGTATTTGTAGTTTAGATCTGAGTTTTGGTTTAGACAGAAAAACCTCAAATACACTAGTTTCAAGGGAGACAAACCCTCAGAAAGGCGCTGTGAGTTTTATCTTACAGGCCTGTCCTACAACTTATGGGGTATATTTATTTCATCTCCCTTTTCCCTCTTTTGGCATGCCCTGCTTCCAGTAATAAGGGCTCCAGGGGGGAAATTTTGATATCATGGGAAACTGTCCATTTTACTTTATTTTACCAGGCACTATTTAACCCTGGGCTGGAAGTGCCAGGTCAAGAGTGTGCTCAGGCGGAGGAGGAGGGATTTGGCGCTGACCAGTGAAAAATGTAGGGTCTGTTTACAAATGGCAACCAGGCTCAAAATTTCAATGGGCTTGCTAAGGTTGGGTAAGTCTTAAAATTTGGGCCACATAATGAGCTTCAATCTGGTATGAGTCTGGGTGAAAGCTAAAACTTTGGGTTCTGAGGGCAGCTCAAAATGTTAATATAGCCCATAGAGGAAAAAAGGGTCCAATCCTATTACAGGTCTGTAACCAGCATAGCGCAGTCCTTGGTGAGGCGAAGAAAGGAGTTGGCTCTCTTGACAACAGTGTACTGAACCTTCAAATGATATTCACAAGAAAAGGACGTCGCCCCTCCCTTTAAGGTTTATATGCTTACTGAACTCCCTTCCTCGTCTCGTTGTTCAGCACAGCAAGGGACACCATTCCAGAAATTCCCTGGCACCGGTTCAACTCAGTCATTTTTCATCGTCCCACATAAAGAGAAAAGAAAGCTGGAGAAAAGGGCGTAGTACTGAGTGGGAGGGAACCATTCATCCCATTATTATGCGCTAATAATGGACATTAGGTTGGCCAATTTATCAGTTGGTACCGCAAATTTTGACAGATGAAGACAAATATTTGTCACTGGTTATTGCCGCTGAGCTCGCCTATCACATTAAAACACGAAAGTTCATGGGACAAATGTTAGAGCGGTGGTACAAAAACTTCCCTGGTTTGTTAGTCCTCGCTCAAGAATCGTCTAGCGATAATTTACTTTTCGGACTAACAGATTGGAGACAGTAATCAGATGAAGGCCTCACCGCGAATCAGCAGTTGGGCGAATTCACTGACGTTATCAATGCTAAATAGCATTGGGCGGGGGGAGAGTGTGATAAGTACATTATCATTGGACAAAACTTTTCCGCTCGACACATGACAGGTTCAGTCTAGACAGTGTCTGTAGTCTAGACATTCGTCATGCGCCATCTGATTCGTTCTGCCATCCGCAAGCCGACTGTGATAACGTGTGGGAGCCTTCGCTCCGGTACCGTAGACAGACGATTACAACCGCGAAGCTTCATCCGGATGAAAATCCTGATTGAAAGGATTTTCTAGGACTAGAGCGGATTTTCATCCGGTGTCACAAGAATTTAATCTCTCTCTACCTAACGGAAGACAGTATGGTGCTCCGTGTGGGCCATTGTTTCGGGACGCTCTGCCTCAAATTAGTCTAATCAGTTTACTTCCCCCTCAACAGTTGGCAGGTAACAGGCATAACTTGAAAAGTTACTAGCCGATTTACATGAAACTTGGGGAAAACATCGAGGTTGGTCTGAAATAATCAGTTCTGGGACATATAAAAGCACGCAGATCTATATAGAGTGAAAACAATGGCTTACGGTATATTATTATGGCGACAGAAGACAAACAGGAATACATAATTATATATATGATTTGTCGACCGATTTGCAAGAATTTCCGGGGAATGACTGGTCTTAGATCTGAATAGAAACAAATCACGTCTTGTGACCCTTGTCACAGATGGGGATACTCTCTTTCTTGGAGTGAAAAAAAAAAACAACATAATGGTTTTCATAAAACTAGGAATAAAGACCGCTCGTGGTCTGGAACAATACACACCCCTAGAGCTAAAGTGATAGCGTCACTGTAACTGTTGATACTGTTTTATCGATGGATTTGCTAGAAAGCATTGGAAATTTCTAACTCAGCCGCATTAACAACAATCATAATAATTTCTAGTTCTTATCAGAGCCACACATAATAATATGCATGTAGAGCAAGAGTGATGGCGTCTCACACTCAAATACCGGTTTGTTTGTTGTTTTTTTATATAGTTAATCGGGTTATTACATTCAAAGTGACAATATGTGGTAACGTTGAAGGAAAAGATACAGGATTCGACTCATACTGCCTTCCTTAGTCGCGACGATGTTGAACGGCTAGGGAGCATGGTGTCTATCTCGTTCAACAAACGTGTGGGCGACGTCACACGTCTTACGTGATGAGATCTTCAGATGGAGGGAAAGAAGCTTTGAAATGATAGAGGAGATGTAGAAGAATTGCAGCTGGTATTTGACAGGCTGACACATGGAGACTTCAATGAATGTTTCAAGGTTTGGCAATGGCACTGAAATCATTGTTCTGATTACCAATGAGACTACTCACTAGTCTACCACTAGAATTTTCACTGTACCGGTGTAAAGGAATAGAATTACCCCCGGTATGAAGTTACCCCCCGGTAATTTGATACCGGTATAAGATCACCGGGGGGTAATCTGAGACCGGTATCAAGCTACCCCACCTGGTATGATATTACCCCCCTATAAAAAAGTTGTTATTTGTGTTTATATAGTTACTTATTTTATACACCTTTTCTTTGCACGCACCCACATGCGCTAAAAAGACAGGACTGACATATTTTTATTGCTCTTAAAATCAGTAGAGTTGAGGATTATGTTATTGTTGGTTTGGCTGACAGTTTGTTTTAATTATATATCAGCTTTCTCTTCTCTATTTCTTCATCTAGCTGATATTCACTCCAAGCAGTCGTTGGAGTGAATATCAGTTATCTCTACCTTATTTCTTTGTAAAGATAGCTGATGTTCACTCGAAGCAGTCGATAGAGTAAGCCTAAAATTTCAACGATATTTTTTACCACTAGACTCCTTTTCGCAGTCCCTGTCACAATATGTAGATATAATAATGGGTGTGTGTAGCTGGGAGTGGGGAGATGAAGGTGACATGTGCATTTCAGTTTTGTTAAATAATCAATGTGGCCGCATTTTATGTCCGCTTTTTTTTTTCAAATTTGGGTTGTGTGTATGTGCGCTTTTGTTCAATTGTATGATGTTGCCATCTTTAAATTGGTGTCTCGGGAAATGGGTGGGGTGTGGGGTTGATGAGAAGGTATAGATGTACTGTACTTTCGGCCCATTTGATGAAGGGGGGGGGGAGTCAATTTNGGGGGGGGGGTCCATTTTGTTTTCTAAGCCGATTTCTGTCAGGACAATTGGGGCACGAATAGCATTGCTACTTTTAATTTGGTATTACTTTACCTTTTATTTTCTTTGAAAAAAAAAACCAAACAAACAACGTAGTGTGGACACCTTGTTGCCAAATTGTACACATTTTTACTAAAATTTTTCCCACTATTCCAGCGCTTGATAACTCGCATTCAACGTAAGACACAAAAGGATTCAAACTAATAATACTGAATATGTTTAATATGAATATATCTAAAACTAAAATTGTATCGAAAATATATTGCCCACTTTTCACATCATTACATGTATACAGAAAAGATCAAAGCAAATTAATGTGGTAAATGTTTAAAAAGAATATTGAATCAAAACTAAAACTTATTATCAAAAATTCAGCTTCAATATGTTTGTATTAACAGCTATCATTTGATGACGGCGCACAAATTCTATGGCCATTCTATGCAGTAATCGCTAAATTATCGTCGTTCAAAGAGGAACAGGTTTGAATATACGCACTACAGATCCCGTCGTTGAGAAAAGTGGATACATTTAATTGATAATATAAAGATTAAAGCAAATTGAAAAAAAACAACAACAACAAATGACGAGAGGGAGAAAGGTGATAGAGCTGAATCAAACCCGTACAACGTCATCTATAGAGTCGGTAGCACATGAATAAAAGGGTAAAAGTATTATGATGTAAAAAAAAAAAGAAAAGGGGAAAAAGGGGGGGGGGTCTTGTATGATGGAAACGCTACCAAAACGGATACTTTNGGGGGGGGGGTAATGATTGAGGGGGGTAATCTGATCACGGTACACCTGGCCTCTCAGACCGCCATTTTGAGGGTGTTTTTAAAAATTTATAAAAACAAAACCATTTACTTTAGATGTTTGATTTTTTGTGTTATTTCAAAAGATAATAAACTGCATGAATTCTGAGCAGCTTTGTGTTATCTTGGTTTGTTTTTTTTGAGTGAATTTTTCAAATTGACCAACATTTTGAGCAAAAAAGATGCCCAGCTACATAGACATTTCCTTCCTACCCTTCACCCCAAGCATCATGTTTACTAAAAATAACACAAAAACAGATGTCTTACATGTACAAAAATCACACAGAAAGGAGAATAAAACATTCAGAAACATTTAGATTTACATTTATAGCCAATATTGCTCCTTCGTATGGTATTTTGGATAAATCTGAGGTCGTCTCAGAAAAAAAAAATTCATAAAAAACCGGATGTTTACTCCAGAAAGTTCGTTCCGCTAAAAATTGGAAGGGAAATAATTACAGTTTCCAACCATGCCTTCAGTGTTTATGCAGTTTCATCCCTTCGACTGTAAAAACGTTATTAATGATGGGTGGCACGAACGGTAGTGAGAAGTACTGTAAATGTATTTCTAAACTAGTTAAAACTAGTTTATACCAGGCTCAGTTGTAACGGAGTTCCGGTTAATTCGGACAAAATCTCAATCCTTTTCCTTCTGTTTGTATCTGTTACAATGACCTCTTCATAAAAGGACTGGAACTGGAAGAGGGAAAAAATCCTGCTCTTGTGGCATAACTGCATCATCTTAATACATTAACAAATCTTTGCATGAATAGAATGACTAGACCACAGTGGAAAACCAATGCCTGAGTGAGAGTCATCTGGCTTTAGTATTAAAATTTACAGGCTGATCACCTGAGCTGTCGCTTGCCGGTGACTGCCTGCAGCATGATTCAGAAGATGTGTGTATTACACATGAATAATGGGAATTATACATTCAGGTTACACCTCTTGGTTCTATCCCATTTCGGGAACAACGAAGCAGGAAACTAATAGTATTTTTCTTTTTTTTTTGAAAGTCCTGTCTTGCCCGTTGGTACTGAGTTACAATGTATTAATCATAATGTTTGTGATTTACTTTACCATTGCTTCACTACGCGGCATAATTATGAGAATTATCTAAGCATTTAAAGTCATGCAGACCAAAAAAGAGAAACAACGTTGGGGAGGGGGGAGATTTGGGCGGTGGTGTTGGCAGTATTGTGGACTACGACCTGAATTAATATTAAGACCGGAGATGGGAAGCGTGCGTATGTGTGATGTATTATGTGTGGTTAGCCATAAAAGAAAAAGACTATGTGTTGGAAAATATGTGTCTAATATTGAAACTGGGTCTTTCTCATAACAGCAACATTTTAAACTGGTAAATTTCAGAGTTGGCGTGCTTACACCTGGTGCCGTCTTTGTAACACTGACCTCATTGACCGGCTACTGAAACACAACATCAAGTTTTCCACAGTGTCTGACAGCAACAATACGGTCAAGAGTGATTAGACCTAAGAGTTTCATATTTTCTGGAAATACACGTGTCTGCAAGATCTATTTATGCATCTTGGCTGACTTCTCGCAGATGCGGAACAGACATCTTTCTATTGGCCCTAGAATGTGGGGCCAGATTTCCGCGATTCTGACTTCTAATGGAGAAACTAGCTTAGCCCAAGGCGAAGACATATGAATTTGTTCCTCCCGCCCCTTTTTTTCTTTTGTAATCAGTTACTGAAAGGCATAATCGGTGCCTTACGCAATGTCTCCAAGGCTCAGAAAAAAAAAAAAAGGAAGGCGTGGAGCATGTAAACATATATTATTATGTGTGATTAAACTTTTGCAGACATTAAAAAAATATGACGTCATGAATAGAAATCTACAAGACGCAAGTATCAGGGATTTAATTTGCTTCATATGTTCAGATGAATACATTTTGATTACCGGTATGTAGATCTAGTCCCGAAGAACTTGAAGGTTCTCAGTATCCTACTCATTTACATTCAAAATTATTCAGTATCGAATGGATTCTATGAGTGCTTCGTCAGCAGCTTAGCAATGCACCAGCGCTCGCAGTCTTGACGGTGTCGCATTAATTTTTGCTCTTCAACATTCAACACTCGCTAGTTAGGAACCAAAAGTAAATTTTGTATTCTTATTCGTATAATAAATATCATGTATCCCCATTGTTTGAACACAGCCGTTGGTGACTAAACTGCCAAATCACAAATTCATGCACTTTCCATATTAACAGTCTAGATCTAATGATTAGATGTAGAAATTAGTCCTTTCATTAAAGAGCGATGCAACATTTGCCGTTCGAAAAATTGACTGTGATTCAGTCCCTCGCCAAACATTCAAAAGACACAAATAAAACACGTTCTTTGTGAATTTTTTTACTGCAATCTGTGATGCCTTCAGCGCGTTCTCAATGCTACTGATGTCAGCTTGTAATTTTTTTTCTTCACTAAACAGATATATTGGGGGAAAAAAAAGGATGGCTGGCTGAAAGAGAACAAGAAGCCAAAAGAAAAAAAAAAGAAGGAAGATGCCAGCTGGGTGGAAGTAACTACAATTTGTTAATCACAAATCAGAAAAATCACGTGTCCTCAGAATATGGCCTAACAAAAAAGAAAAAAAAAAGAATACATTTTAAGAGAGCTGGTTGTAGACATCTCATAGTATAGAGCAGCAGATTTTCTTCCATTTCCCAAATAATTATACAAAATGTCTTCTAAGGTCTCACCGCTAGAAAAATCTGTTATCAGAGAACAATGTTCCATATCACACAATCATGTCCAAAAATATTTTCATCATCGAAGCTCAACAAAGAAGTGAGACAAACGGAAGGAAGGTTTTCAGAATCTAATAGAAGCAGGATCAGAACACTGAGTCAGAGCCAACAAAAAGAAGGACAGCCGCCAACCACATAGTCGGTCCATTGGAAATTCAAGAACCAGACGTACTTAAGAAACCTCACGCTCTACCTGTCAACCTACAGCTTTTTAAAACAATTTTTGTGGTTTGTGGAAATATTATAAGCATAGAGGGGAGGAAGGGAGCGGGGAGTACTTGGGTAGAAGCAATTGCACTACTATAACACGTAGTTCTGCATATTGCCATATCTTTCAATGACTTAAGAAATAATTAATATGGCAATGTTTAGAGCAGATGATGTGATCGCTACCGCTGCCAGGTACCACAGGATTTGTTGCGCTTGTAAAGCTGCAGAAGATAATATAAAGACGTTTGACACTGCTGTTAGACATACTGATATACACTTATTCACAATACAACCCTGTCAGAATCACCCATTTTCAAATCGGATTTCAGGTCTGTCGGCACACAGAAGATAAAACTATCGTTGTTGCAATGTCCAAAATATATGGAAATTATCTACAAAAGAGGGTAAAGTGTGCAACCCCTGAGAAAATCGTTCTCAAAACTGCACAGCTCTTGCGATTAATGGTATTTTTAGAGACCTCACTTAAAGGAGAGAATGTCATTTGGATCTTGTGCATGAAGATAATATCAAATGACATTTATAAAATCTGTTATAACTTTTTTTAAGAGATGAGTGGTGTGCCCTCCTGAAGTGCACATAATATTATGTGTCTTTACATAATGGTGTCGTCGATAATAAAGACCATAATTCTGAGTCGCCGAAAAGAGTTCTCACATTCAGCAGATGGAATTTCGGACGACCGTGCAACTGTGGAGAAGCAGACCGACATCCAAAACTCAGACACAACTTCTGATTCTTACAGGTTTGCTTTTTTCTGTCATTACAATCAGTGAATAATAACAGAAGAAATGGAAGTAAACCTGTCTCGCATAAGCAATAGGGCGTTAGGCCATGGGTGATCACTGCTCACAACTAGATCTCACCAGACCACTATGGCTAGTTTCATGTCGGCCTACCTCATGAGTTGCTCAAACATTTTGAATCTTGTAAGTGCAAGCATTTTGCTGCAGTGTTATACGCAATGGAAACTTCCTGCCACTGGGGCAGAATCCCGTCATAACACTGACCAGCCTGTTTACGCTGTAACAGATGTGCTTATGGCAGAATGATTGGCGTCTGGCTTAGGCCGTTTTTGAACTGAGCGGTTTTAATGGACTCGTTCTAAATCTCGGGAAGGTCACGTGATCCGAAAAGTCGCAGCGTTTGTTTTCAGGTGGGACGCACAGGTCAGTGAAAGAAAACAGACACATCATCATCATCATCATCAATGCCTTTCATCCCCAGCAGGGTATAGGCCACGTACAAGCGAATTCTATCTTTCCCTGTCTTGGGCCATCTTTCCAAGCTCGTTCCAAGTGAGCTTGATCTCTCGCATGACCCTTTCCGTACATCGTTTCCATGTCTCCGTGGCCTACCCCTGCCTCGTGTTCCTCGTGGGTTCCATAGCAGTGATTGCCTGATGATGTTTCCACTAGGTTTTCTGAGGGTGTGAAAACAGACACAATGGCTTGCTAATGTGCGGCTTGTGGGTGTAATAAAGTAGTAACAGTGACGTGGGGGCAAGAAGAAAGCCGGAGTTACTTTGCATGACCAAAGAATTAAAAAAAAACCAATCTAGCCGATTCCCTCTTCATCAGTTATTATAGCAACATGACCTGAAATACTAGGATGATATGCAGTAACAAGACTAGATTAACTTATTAGACTAGCTTGGGTGGCATGTATAATACGAGTTGTGAAGAGGGGGAGGGGACTTTGTAAAATATGCTAACGTTGTTAATGATCTCATTCGGCTCTGTCACATCCCCCCCCCCCCCCCCCCCCACACACACACACACTTTTCATTCACACTCGGCCATACAGATCCATACATCTTTAATTAAGGATTTCTCTAACTTTGCTACCGGCAGGAAATACGTATATTAATCACAATCAATGTTCTAGAACTAGTTCTGAGTCATTCATTCATTGAACCTGCTATCTAAACTAGACTCTGAGCTAGAGGCACAGTCTTAGACATCTAATTTCTAAATTATAATGGGAACAGACAGAAATTATTGTAAATCTAGATCTAGATTAAATGTATTTCTACCTCGCCTTCGAGGGTGATTCTACAAGTCACAAGATAGACGACTGCCTTTCAGGGGCGAAGGGTCCGTATAATCAAATAATCACTGATTACCAGCCAAAAATGCCGTTGGTCGACCTTGGCCTTCGTGGCAAGTTAATCCTGACCGTAAATCGTGTTTTGTTGTCCTATCCGTATGATGTGGGGTGACAGCATGCCCCCATATTTTGTATAGAGAAAAAACATGTTATACTTAACCATACCGGGTGGGATGACAGCGTGCCCCCATATTAGATATAGGAGAAAAACAAGCTACACGCATCCGTACTGGGTGTTGTGACAAAAAGCCCCCTCGTCAACATCGATTACCTGTTAACATGTCGATATGAGGATCGACTAATCATTTGAAATTGAATCGAAGACTCGCTTCAGGCTAGCCTTAATGGATCCACATTTCCTTTCATAGTTTATTGATGTGAATAATTTAAAACGAGATATTTTATATAGATCTAAATAGAATGCATGTGTTGATAAGTGACAAACCATTTTATTACATGCTTTGACTCCAACTGATTACATGCATAAATAATCGATATCAGCATGTGCGATTATTGTCAAATCTACCAAGTATCGCTGGAAGGCGGAAGTCCTTCCGTAGTTTTTCCCGCGCTGTCATTTTGTTTTGTGTACAACAAGACGGAGCATCTTTCTTGAAGTTCTGATCTAGACAACAGTAGTTCACCAACAGGTAAATGCGATAATAATATAATATATTCATCAAATGTTGTGCAACTGTTGATATATGTTTATCTTAGGTTAGAAGTGAGTCGATAATATCGACAATGCGTGAGTGTTGATGACATTAGGCCTGTCACCACCTGCTTCGATATATATCAGCCGGCATGGCTGGCGGAGTGGTATATTCTCTTGATTCTTTTAAGTCCCGCTCGGCACTATGAAGGTTACGTTATGGACTGCATGTTAGGCTTTACGTCAGAGCACCGGCTGGTACAGAACAAAAAAACCCCTCTAAAACAAATGTGCCTGACCTGGGATCAAACACAGGCTGTTGGGACCGAAGGCAAGCGCACTACCTCACAGCTAACCACACCAGCTAAGGGCAGGCGCACACTTCTGGGTTAGGTCATATTTTATCCTCAGACTTCAGAAGTATAGATCTAGATCTCTAGAACTCACTGCTCTGAACACATCATGGCACACTGCTTGAGGCATGTTCCATTTTCTCGTGACGAACTTATCGGGAAAATATGAATAAATAAAAAATAAATACCCTCAATTGGAGTATCGCATTCTTGATCTAAATCTATTACTTGGGTACAGTTTGCTGCATGGTGTAAGGTGGTATTGGTGGTGGTGAAGATAACAGCAGCAGCAGCAGTGGTAGCAGTAGTAGTTAATAGTAGGTGGTGATGGTGGTAGTAATCACTGCAATGGAACCCACAAGGAACACGAGGCAGGGGTAGGCCACGGGAGACATGGAAACGATGCACGGAAAGAGTCATGCGAGAAATGAAGCTCACTTGGAACGAGCTTGGAAAGATGGCCCAAGACAGGGAAAGATAGAATTCGCTTGTACGTGGCCTATACCCTGCTGGGGGTGAAAGACATTGATGATGATGATGGTGGTGGTAGTGGAGGCAGTGGCGATCGGTATGGTGGTGGTGGTGGTGGTGATGGTGGGAGGAGATGCAAAAAAAAAAAAAAGGTTTGCAGGTGGAAGTAATAAGAGAGGGGGGATGAGAGGTATGTATAGTACATTATTTACATATAGAGATATGAATACCCGTAATGTTTCCATAGAAATGGACCAAGAAAATATGTTCCAAGTGCTGCAACAGACAGCAGCAGCAAACTGGACTGAAGATGAAGAGTCAGTTTCTGAATCAGAGATGGACGAAGTAAGCGAATCTGAAGAGGATGTCATATCAGAAAACAGCAAAAACCAAACCTCAGATGAAGAAGAAGAGCAAGAATTCACCACTCTTGAACCTGTGGACATGACGTCATTGAATGCAGATTCTGATCTCATTCTAGAAGTAGAAGTAGAAGAAGCTGCAGCCGCAGTTGATGAAACCTTGATGGAAGCCGAAGGCTCAACAGCAAGTGCCAGCACAAGTGAAATGGCTGATGATATCCTTGGAATATACCACGGGAAAGACAGAACTGTTTGGTCGAAAATGGCACTGACAGCAGGGCGCACACCGGCAGCCAACATTTTCCGTCCACCAGTTAAGCAGGTCGTTAACCCGAGAAACTTGTACACTGTAGGGTCTGTGTATAAGCGTTTTCTGAATGCTAAAATGATTGACAAGATCGTCACTTGTACGAACAATGAAGGACAGAGAGTGTGCAAAGAGAAGTGGAGAATTGCAGACTCAACAGAGATAGAAGCATTTATAGGATGCCTCATCCACCAGGGAGCTTTACACAACAACATGACCCCAACTACAATTTTGTGGAACAAAGTAGATGGTAATAAACTGCCGCAAGCCTGTTTCAGTCGGAAAAGATTTCTAGAGATCAGTAAACACCTGCGTTTTGATGACAAAGAGACCAGAAGTGCTAGACGTGCTCGGGATAACTTTGCCCCTCTCAGAGACATATGGAATGATTTCAATGACAACTTGGGAAGACAATACATCCCCGGGCCCACACTAACTGTTGACGAACAGTTGATGCCTTGGAGGGGACGGTGCTCATTTTTGCAATACCTCCCCTCCAAGCCTGATAAATATGGAATCAAAGTATTTGGGATTTGTGATTCGAAAAATGGATACCCTCTCCATGGTGAGCCATATCTGGGGAGGAAAGGCAGGGACAGACAGCAAATCTTGGCAGAAACATTGCAATAACTCTCACTGAGCCATATTTTGGAAGTGGAAGAAATCTAACTGTTGACAACTTCTTTACAGATGAAGTGCTTAGCTCTCATCTTCTGGCCAACCACATCACCTTAGTTGGCACCGTGAGAAGGAATAAGCGCTTTCTTCCACCAGAGTTTCAGAGCGGAAAGGAGATACAAAAGGGTGACGCCATTTTTGGTTTTAAAAAAAAAAGCAACAATTGTGGCTTACAGGTCAAATACGAAGAAGCATGTTGTTCTCCTGAGTACAATGCACTTCAGTGACGACTTTGATCCTGAGGAGAAGAAACCCGAAATAGTATGCTCATACAACGCCACGAAGGGAGGAGTTGACACAATGGATCAATTATGCCATGCCCTTACCACAAAACGGAAAACAAACAGATGGCCAATGCTATTGTTTTTTAACCTCCTGGATCTTGCCACGATTGCTTCCTTGATCATCTGGAGAAAACTGAATCCTCTGGACCTTTTGTCACATGCTGATAATAGGGTATTGTTCAACATTGCAGTGGCGAAGGAGTTCATAAGACCACAACTGGAGAGGCGACAGAATGTTCCAAACCTGTCACGACATCTCAAAAACACCATCCAAGCAGCCATTGAGGACTATGGACCCCAACCCCGACCTGAACACGAAGCACAAACAACAGCTGCCACAAGAAAGCGTGGCCGATGTCATATCTGTCCTAGGAACAAAGACTTCAAAACAACTGTTTGCTCTTCCTTGTGCAAGAGTTTTGTATGTACTCAGCATTCCCAGAAACAAACTGTGTGCGCCAATTGTCAAAACTAAAGTATGTCATGGGTAATTATTGCATTACTCCTAATCTAAATCTCACTATCACATTTCTCTTCACCACTGTCACCACCAAACTCATAAATACCTGTATTATAATCTTTCCTCCTCATCACCATCGTCATCATCATCATCATCATCATCATCATCACAGTCGTTATCATTATCACCATCGTCGTCATCATCACCACCATTATCATCATCATCATCATCATAGTCACCATCATCATCAATAATTATTGTTGTCAGTAACCAATTCCTCACCAATATAATTTTAGTTTCACACTATGACATCACAAACCCGCATCAGTTAGGCCCTTTTTTTTTTCATCTTTTCAATTTCATCTTTCCCATCTTTGCTCAACAATACACATAGATTAGCAACGCACTAACATACATGATACAAAGGAGACAGAAAGCACATAAAACACAGTAATGTACAAAAAGCAATTTCATAAACATAGGCAAGATACCAGAACATGCAGTGAAACATGAAATTTATGTATGAAGTATGAACTTTCTTTATTATATAAAAAAACAGCTTATTTTGCTTTGTTCTTTCTCCCCTTCCCTTTCGCCATCTTTCCTCCCCCAACAGGTCTAGGGTCCCAGTCCACCTCTGCCAGCTCTTCCAGTGTGATGTGATGAGCCTGAAAAAAATCAATATCAAGAAGCGTTTACATTTTTTATGTTAAATCGAGAGAGAGAGAGAGAGAGAGAGAGAGAGAGAGAGAGAGAGA